>CANYBF010903582.1:0-19926 GCA_948192965.1 Dalechampia spathulata | reverse complement strand
AATCAAGTAAAAAGTGTTAGATCATTACCAATGTTGAATCTCCAATGCACTTGAAGCTTTCAATCCAATCCAATGCAATCCAATGCTTAGGTAAGAATCAAACTCAAATACTAACCAACACTAATTAGATTTAATCAAATCCAATCACAATTGCTTTAGGTTTTTTAGATTTTCAATTAAAACTAATCAAAACAAGTTGAATTCTATGTAATTCAATCTAATTCAACCAATTATAAGCTGAAACTAAGTTGCCAAATCACGATTTTTAGTCAGAATTCAGAGAAAATTGATTTTCAAAACTCTAAGAAATTCCTACCTCCCGCCAAAATAACTACCTTTCAAATTATAACAGACTCACGAACATACCCAATTTGGTATACTAAAGAAGCGAAACGGGTATGACAACTTACCCGAACGGGTAAGATGCATACCCAAACGGGTAAGATCAAACTTACCCGAAAGGGTAAGTGTCATACCCTAACACAACCAAGGATACCCGAACGGGTATGAGACTCACAATGATAAAAAAAACCTAAATGCAACCCTAAATTGAACCCTGAACTGCACCGGGATGAACCAAGATGCCCGTGAGGGCAAAACGACGAGGAGATAGGCTCGATTCATCCCAATCAATCCGACCGATCCAAAATTAGGGTGCGACAATATGGTTGTCCCTAATGATATGAGCATGATTGCTTAGGAGGTAATATAATTAGTCATGTTTGGTATGGATGTATAATGTATGATATGATTGTACTAGTGTTTGTTGTCTTTTTTCTTTCTTTATGAAAGCAATACTAGTGCTTGTTGTCAAAAATAATAAGAATTGTAAGATTTATGGTATAACCTATAATGTATAGGTTACCAAAAACTATACCAATCAAATAGGATTGATTTAGAGGTAACTTTTATCATTTTTAGAAAATTTTAATTTGTTGATATCAAAATAAGAAAATCATATGATCTAATAGTTATATATATGAGTCAATATTTTGAATGGTCATTGAATTATAGGGGTTGTTTTAAATTGATCACTTTTAATTTTTTCTTTTTAAACACTATATTTCTATTTTTGTTTCACCAGCAGGTCACCTATGAAATCTTGATCAAATTTGCTAACGTAACAATCGGAGTTAGAATTTTTACCACGTCAAACACTATGTCATTATCCACTTAACATCATGCCATCTTATTTTATATCAAAATAATCATTGAATTTTGTTACTTGTTTCAAAAAGGTTACTAAGGCTTTTTTATCAACATTTATTATAATAAATAATTAAAAGTAAATTTATATATTCTCATATTTTTAAAATAATTTAATTCTTAATTTCAACATAATTAGTAATTGAAATAGAAAGTTTCATTATAGTTCATTTATTGTTTAATAAATAACATTTTATATGATATTTATGATATTTTCTTTATAATTTAATCAATAATTTATATTTATTTTTATATATGCATCCAAAAGTGGAGATTGCAAAATGTTTTTGATAAATATTAAAAAGATTATTCTAATAAACATTTTTAGTACATATTAGTATAATATAATAAATGCATCAATATATATATATATATATATATATATATATATATAATCACTTATGTCTAAAGTATGTGTCAAATTTGTACTCTTGATCATAAATTTTTCAAAAAATTAAAATAAAATTAAATTACACATTTTTATGAAAATTATTTCATTTCATGTTAGTTTAAGAAATAATTTTTTTTATTATTTGTATAATTACTTCATAATTTTTTTAATTAACATTTTTCATGTATATATAAAAATGATTGTAAATTTTTGATTAAATTATAAAAAATATTATAAATATTAAGCAATATATCATTTCTTGAATAGTAAATAAAATATGATGAAATATTAATTTTAATTATTATTTGGGTTAACTTTATATGTAAAATAATGTAGAATTATTAGTTTAAAATATGAATATGTATAAATTATTTTTTTATTATTCATTATATTTTTGAAATAAGTAATAAATTTCAGTAATTATTTTAATATAAAATAAAATGACATGGTGTTAATATGGATAATGACATAGTGTATGACGTGATAAAAATTCTAAATTTGATTATCATATCAGCAAATTTGATCAAAATTTTATAAATGATCTTCCGATGAAACAAAAATAGAAATATAATGATAAAAAAATTAAAATTTAATAATTAATTTTAAAAAAACCCTCAATAATCACTCAAAATATTGACCTTATATATAGTGGATTAATCCGGATCAAATAACGTGAGCCTAACCCACTACTTTGATGTATAAAAAAAAAAGAAAAAGAAAAAATCAAATGTCCAATTGAATTGGAAGTCATGGTCATAAAGAAATGAATTTCTAGAATTTAATTTATTTTCATCTTCTGCTCCTTTTGAGTGGTGGTTATTATCATAATGCTGTCCGTGGATAAGTGTTCTCAATTTTGAGTAAAATAAATTCATTGGATTTAAAAGAAAAAAGAACATTAAGTTTAATGATATGCAATCCTCAAAATTGAAGTACTAGTATTATTAATTAATTTTCATTTTATAAAAAATACTCTTGGAAAATGAATACAAATAATATATATTATGATAGCAGTCGTGGTCACATGGGGTTCTTCTCCATTTCCATTTCTCTCTTGAAAAATAAAAAGAAATTTCTATAATCAACTCAATTTAATAGGGAAATGAAAACTACTAAATAAGAAAAAGCCATAAAATAATATTAATGCCAGCAAGGAACAACACAGAGGAGACAGACACTTGTAAATCCACCAAAAAACAAATAAAAGAAACTCACTTTTGCTTGTCCAAATCTGAATTTCGGAGTTTTCTTGATCCAAATGAAACCTTATTCGAATCTCCTTTGCCAACATTAAGAATCTCAATTTTGATGGTATGATTACTCCCTCTCTCTCTCTCTTTTTCCCAAGTGTATATCCAGTAATCACTATCAGACTGCAAATATTGCATAACGTGTTTTTAGTCTTTCCTTTTGGTTACGTGCTCTTCACTTTTCATGCTTTTTTCATCCCACCGCTCTTCAAGTTAGATGTTCTTTTTTTTTTTTTTCTTTTCATGACCCTTTTGTTTATTTGACATGTTTTTAGTTTCTCAAGTTTCATCTCACTTTATTTTCTTTGATCCTTTTCTTTTTCTATGGCTTTCCATTGCTCTGCTTGCGTGCATTCAGTTTTTCTTTTTTGGATTTAGCTGATTGCGCTGTTCAATACACCTTTTGTTTGATTCATTTCATTTGATTTTTGGGCTTCCATTAAAGATTCTGTTTTCGCTCGTCTTTTCTATGATTTAGCGAACGTTGACCTTCTGATTTTGGTAAATTATGCAATTATTAGTAATTAATTCGTTTTGTTTTCCTTTTGCTGCATATGAATCTGTTGAATTGATCTGATTTTTTCACATTACTGTTTTACTCTTACTCATTGCTAATTTGATTTGAGAGTTCAAAATTTTGTCAGTTTTTGCTCAAGCATTGATGATCGTAGAAATTATGTTTATATCTTTTGCTGTATTGTGAATTGAACTGTTCATTAGATGAGTGAAGGGATTTTATATATGTTTCCGACATGATCGCTAAATGATCGAAATTTAATACAATTCTGGCGCTTGTGTAGATGTGCTTATTCATGGATTCCTGTTTTACTTTGTATACTAGTGTTTGGTAGTTTAAAATGATTGTAATTTGTGAAAATCATGGATTTTTTCGAGTTTATATTTGATTGATCCAATCCTTTATGTTGTTGATTGTAAAGTTAGTTTAGTCCTAAATTTTGTGCAGTTCACTTGTTGGAACGATGCAAAACCGATCAGATTGATCAGGGTTTGCTGACAAGGTAGTTGGACCTTTGATCTTGTGTTAGTTTTAAAGAAGATTGGATATTGATTTGGTAATTCTTGATGATTGAGAGAAATCCAATGGCACGGGGATCACCCTTGCTTTTGATTCTGGTGGTTCTTGGCTTTTTCTTCGCCTCATACAACTTGGTTACCATGATAATGCAAAATAAGTCTTCTGGAAAATGGATATATGATGAATCCGATGGTGGGATATTTGTTGATCCTGTTATTGAAAGGCCTAAAGATGCTAAGCGAACAAAAAATGCCAGAATGCCCTTCCATGTTGCCTTGACGGCAACCGATGCTCCTTACAGCAAATGGCAATGTCGCATTATGTACTACTGGTATAAACAGAAGAAGGATTTACCTGAGTCAGACATGGGTGGATTCACACGAATTTTGCACTCAGGAAGTCCTGACAATTTAATGGATGAGATTCCAACTTTTGTGGTCGATCCTCTTCCAGCTGGTCTTGATCGGGTGAGATCTTGCGTTCTTTATCATTGGCTGATCAGTGCTCCTTTACCATATTTCTTTTCAGTACACAAGCTATTTGTTATCAGTTATCTTCCATGGGGATTTTACGTAATGTCTTTAAATTTTGATCTTAGAATATTTTTTGGAAACTGAAGCTTAAGTTATCATCAATCATCCATGCCTAGAACTTCTTGATTGTGTTTTGCTCTTTTTTTTTCTTGAGGTCTTCCTCTTCAATTTTTGCTTGGACTTCAGTTGTCATATGAATCTATCGCATTAATACCTTTTGTGATATGGGTTTCTAATTTCGGGTCCAGGGATACATTGTCCTAAACAGACCGTGGGCTTTTGTGCAATGGCTGGAAAAGGCTAGTATCAAAGAAGAGTGAGCTTTCTCTATGTCTAATTGTCTGCAATAGATAAAAATAGCGCAACTACATTCTAATCCTGCTGATGATGCAGATATGTACTGATGGCAGAACCCGATCACATATTTGTAAATCCTCTTCCAAATTTAGCATATGGAGGGTATCCAGCTGCTTTTCCATTTTTCTACATCAAACCTACTGAGAATGAAAAGATCGTGAGGAAGTTTTATCCTGCAGAGAAAGGACCTGTTTCAAATGTTGATCCCATTGGCAATTCTCCTGTCATCATCAAGAAGGTGAGGCTTGTCTTAGTTTCATAATGTGTTCTAAATAGCGAAATATGACTAATATATGCATGTGTTGTAAAATTCGAAAAATTGTTGTTTGGGATTGAATTTGAGAAAATGCAGTTAAACATTTTTGATCTCAAACCAGCAATGCCAACCAACGCCTTTGTTGGATTAACGAAGATGAATGATAGTTTGAATATTTGTTATCCAGGAAATGCTTGAGAAAATCGCTCCCACTTGGATGAATGTTTCCTTGGAAATGAAAAATGACAAGGAAACTGATAGGACTTTTGGCTGGGTGCTGGAAATGTAAGTGTACACTTAATTGACTGTCTAACTACATGGCAACTATTGATTAGAAATCGAAATTTAAAGAAGTATTAATAAACTTTTGGTACTGCTGCTTTTCTTGCTGAACCAAGGTATGCATATGCTGTAGCATCAGCTTTGCATGGTGTACAGCACATTCTTAGGAAGGACTTCATGTTGCAGGTTTGATTTTCACACTTTATTATCGTCCAGTTTTGATGGCTTAAGTAAAATTTCAGATGCAACATAGTTTTATCGTGCTGTTGATTATGCAGCCTCCTTGGGATCTGGACACTGGGAAAAAGTTCATTATTCATTACACTTACGGATGCGACTATAACTTAAAGGTGAAATGAAGTGTATACTATTATGGAAAGATGTTGCAACCATTGAAATTGTGAAATTTATCATTCCTTCAAACATGACTTGTTATTTTTATTTAACAAATTCACTTCATAAGTTTTAACATTGTTAAGTTATCATCGGTTTTCCCAAATGTTTAGGGGGAGCTAACATATGGTACAATTGGAGAGTGGAGATTTGACAAGAGATCCTATCTACGCGGACCTCCCCCAAAAAATCTACCCCTGCCTCCTCCAGGGGTCCCTGAAAGCGTGGTATGCATCAAGATAATAGTAATGTTTGTACAGCATTTCCCTTGCTTCTTGCTTTGTTTGAATGATAAAACATGCTGTTTTGTTCTGCTGCCCAAATGGCATAACCCCTTTCCCATACAGGCTATTGAGTCTCAACAGCTCAGCGAGCATTCACAATTATGTTATCCTCGTGAATCGTTAAGCGAGAAAATGAAGTCTTAGAATTGTTAAATTGTTGGCAGAAGGATGTGTTTTGGTCCCCATAATGTAGTGATTTATCTGAAAAATGCAGCTTGATATTCCTTCCATAAACTTCTGCATTTAAATAAATGATCCTTGATAACTTATCTACACTTAAAACTTGTATGGAAGACATCCTAATCCTAGGAGTCTTGTATAAATTATAAACAACATACACCATTTAACCAAATCCCTATTTCTGTTTAATTTCTAAAGAATTATAACCGAATGTCTTGCCATGTAAAATATTTTGTCTTATGTTGTTTTGAACTGTCTAATTTATTCAATTTTCCTTTATGTCCTCTGGAGCATCAATTGTTATTATTGATCTCTTTTGCTTGTCACATCTACAGGTGACCCTTGTAAAGATGGTGAATGAAGCAACTGCAAACATTCCACAATGGGAGGCGGAATAGACATCACTGTGTGATCCAGGTGAACATAAATTAATTTTGACATGGGAAAGTTTTGATCTCTAGTCCTTGAGAAACATCACTGATCAGATACCCTGGAATACTCATTTTAATGTAAGGAACAGTGAAGCATGGTTGTAAATCAAGTTATTTCATTTCTCAATTTAGAACAACACAATAGGAATTCTTTTTATACTGTCTCTCTTCTTTGGCAGACAGTTACAAATGCATTTTCAATTGAGAGAGAGAGACCTTGTGGTTTTGGTGGAATGTAGCCATTTGTTTCTATGCTAACATTGTGCAAGTGCAATTCTCAAGCTCTAAATGTCCTGAGGTTGTGATTGATGTTGTAATTTTGGAGGGCTTCTAACTTCTCTATGCTCTTGAGAAGTGCCATTAAAAGTACACAGACAATCAATCAACTAAGAGACCTTAACATAAATGACAATGAAAAGGGTCATAATATATGTGATATTTACAGTCTTAGTTTGATGGGATCAAGACAAATACAAAGTCCCCACTTTCATTTTCATAATTTCTTTCTTTTAAAAAGGTGAAATAACGGTACATGAAAGGAGATTTATTTATAAATTAATCAAAAAGCTTGAGGTGTTTGGTAGGTTTAGTTGAATCAAATATCCGGAAAAGAAGAGGCAAGGCAAGCCCAATTAAAAAAGGAATCCGGGAACAGGGGAAGCCATTCCTGGTGGAGCCGCCCATATCTGACACACAAGGTCCCTGCTCCTGAACTAGCAGCTACCTGTAAATTCTTGGTATTGCACTCACCCCAGGGGGCTCCTACCGCTTGACCCGACGAGCATCGTGAGGGAGGGTAAATCATGGTATCCAATGACCTCCTAGACGGGGACCCAGGTCTTGGTGCCCACAAGGAGTCCACCCAGAGGGCGTTACTCCCACACTGCGGCTACCAAGACTCAAACCGTGGCTTCTTAGTACCAACACCATGTTCGAGTACCAACTGGACTACACTCATGCGGGTGCTACCTGTAAATTCTAAGGGGGTTGGGTTGTGATCCCTTAGGAGTAATAATTTTATAATTGATGAACTTGGAATTGCACTGTCCTCCCAGAGGAATCACCGAAGCCCCACAGTCCTTTTCATATAAACTTGGTCATTAATATTTTCAATATAAAAGGTTTATAATATCAACATCTATCCGCTTTCAATTTTTTTAAAAACACGAAGTATAATCAAACTTAGCTTTGATTGTTACTATTTATGGAGATGATAAGCTGAATGCTGGAAATAAAAATGAATTCTTTTACATATTTAAGATGTGAAGGACAACTTTCCAGGAAATTAATTAAAATGCATTGTTTTTAATAATGTGAGTGAAGAGAAATGACGTCAAGGCGCTCGTGTGAAAGGTTTGTCGGCAAGAAACAATCACGTGACTCTCACACTTCACTATCACTCTCCTTTTTTCTTTTCTTTCGTCAACGAGAAAATGGATTAATACGATAAATCTGATTAACATTGTTGTAAGTGGGTTCTCCTTTTTTGTTGGAATGCTGATAAGGGGCTGAACAGAAGAAGTTCACTTGGATCTTGTTTTGTCACCTACCGCTATGCCCTTTTATTCAACTCTGCTCTCCCCCTCTCCTTTCGCTTTCTCTTCTTACAACTCTAAACTACACCCATTATCTGCCTTTGTAAATCTTTTTCCCCGCTTTATGCCTCCTTTTAACCCCATTGTCTTCTTCCCAATTAGATGGAGCAATCGTCCAATGCATTCTTACACTCTTGTAGTTTTTCTTCTCTTTTTGCATTCTTAGACTTTATGTCGTATGTATATGTAGAATCATTCTTAATCATGATATGAGATGCATACATGAAAACTAAGATTTAGGGTAGAAGAGTAGTGCGTTGTTAGAGGGTCACGAGGATGAGGATGCGAATATGATTGGTTGCTATTATAAGTCCACATGTCCAAGAATCTGTTTGCTCATCAAGTGAGAGGTGATTTTCACCAAATCATGCCATTTCCATTCACTTTTATCATCTCCCTCGATTCCCCCACTATCCTCATATTTCTCGTTTTCTTTTATTCCACTATCATATCCCTTTTCCTTTTCTGTTTTTGCTTTGCCACTACTGGCAATAATCAATTATCTTAATGATAATAATTACTATTAAATCATATTTTATCAATGAGATTAATTTAATGTTTTATTTCAAACTCCATGATTATTATTGGTATCATTTCATTTTACCTTTGAAGTGAGTTGAATATAATAATCATTCCCATATGTGGGAATAGTAGCTTTTCTAGAATTAGAACTTTGAGATAATGGTGATATATACGTTAGAAGAAGTAAGTTGAGTGGAGTTAGACATGTGGGTCAAGCATGATGTATTATTTAATGGATGGTGCCTAATGATAAAGAAATGGAGAAAAGATATTAATTAATTGCGACCGACAATAAGAGATGCAGAGTAACGAAGTGATGGAAGTATGTTTGGAATACTGATGATTGTATTCACAATCCACTAACCAAGAAATCACATGCATTTTTATGTACCTTAATCTCTACCCGTAATGCTGTCCAAGTCTGTCTCCCATCTATATTCTTTTTCTACATTCACACACGTACGCATATAGATATATATATATGACATCTAATTAGAATTTCAATTCGAATTTTAATATAAATTTATGCTATACAAAAGAATCCTAATGTAATATGAACGATTTTTTTTCTCTATTTATCATTATTAGTATTAATTATTCCTCTTAGAAAATTTTTATTCATGAATAATTGTTAATCAAAAAAATTAAATATATTGTTTACTTTATTTTAATAGTATAATTTTTTAATAAATATTTATTTAATTCTCAAAAGATTTAACAATTTACACAATTAAAATTATTTTATTTGAATAATTATGAACTTTAGTAACCGAAGAAGATGTATCAAAACTAATAATAGAAGCTAATCGGGTGGAAGGAATTGATGCCCACATGACAGGAAGAGAATTAGAGAAGCAATTCCTAGTTACATAATTTGTAAAACAATTGTTTCTTCTATTAACATCATGAAATTTATTAAGTAAACATCTAATATTAAGCACAAGGACTTGATTTCCCAAAAGAATATGTTGGTTTAAAAAGTTAATACAATCCACTAAAACTTTGTAATCACTCTTAAAAATGAGTGAAAAGCATCCAAGGAATCAGCTCCCTTAACCGCACCATCAAGAACGCACTAGTTTTTACTTCAAGAGGGAACATGCATCTAATATGTATAGCAAAACCATCAACTCCTCTATTGTTTCTCTGGATATGCACTAAACATGTCTCTTTCTTTGTCATATTAACCATTACATCAGTATTAAATTTCAACCATCCATGAGGTGGTTTGGATCAACAAATCTATCAAGCATTAGCATTTGCACTAACTCCATCATAATTTTGAGTACTTGAATTTAGGAAGGTCTTGCTCTCTTGACAAGATTGTATATATTTACTAAATATTACAATAGAAGATGAGATAATATGATAAAAAAAAATTACTCTGTTTCTAATTTTCCATATCTATCAAAATAAATATATAATCCATGACATGACATGAATATTATCAATATTATTAATCATAGAGAAGATATGTATCAACTATTACTTGAAAGTAAATGAAGAACTATAGGAGGTCATCATTTTGATATGAGAAAAAAATCATGTAGCCTTAGTATGGTCACAATGTAATAAAATATGATCCATTGATTCAATAACATTATTATAGATTTGCCATTTAGAACTATTCATCAAATTCCTCCAAGTTAGGTTCAATTGCGATGGAAGCAAATTATTAACAGCCTACCACAAAAAAGTTAACACATTTGGCTGGATTTAAATCTTCCATAGCTTCTTTCAAAATCATTTATCAACTTCAACATATACTCTCTTCATGATTATTAGGATCAGCCTTCATTTGTAATACATCCTACATAAATCTGACTAAGATTATCCCCCTTTTATTATAATGTTAAAGCAACACATCTGACATATCCTGTGATCCAACCATAATAGCCTTTATAACATGGACTTCAATTAGTAGGAATAACAGATTCAATCGATATGAATCCCATTCACCGAATTCATCAAAGTATTGATAAAGAAGATAAACCATTTGATAAATTTTACAATTAAAGGGTTTCATCGATATAAGCCTAAAATTTGGTAGATCTTGTATCTATGGATCAATAACCTTTCCATTATGAATTTACTGCCTACTCCCTATACTTAACGCTTGTTTACCTATCATTAAACTTTCGTAAGTCCATAATGATCTCTTACCGATCTTAGCTTCTAAAAAAATAAAATGATAATGAATTTATTCTCTTACTAAACCTTTTTAGAAGGTAAAAACATGACATAACATATATAGGAATCATAATAATCATTGCCTTTAATAGAACTTCTTTACTAACCTGAGACAAAAGCTTCTCTTTCTTGCCTTACAACAAAACACTTAATTCTATCCTTAATGAACTAGTGAGCCATTCTTTTAAACTTCCTCTACAACTTTGGTAAACCCAAATATCTATTACAAGGAGCCACATTTTAAAAGCTTTAAAGCTACCAAATTTTCTCCTTAGTTTTCTTAAAGGTGTTTTTGGCTGAAGAAAATTTGAGATTTTTGAAAATTAACCTTGGAGTAGCACTAAAATTCTATAAAATTGAAAGGACTTATGGCTCATTATCCTTCTTAAATATAAGTGTATCATTTACAAACTACAAATTTAATAACATTGGAAACCTCATGTTTATTTTAATACTTGAAAGAGCTCCTTTTCTAACCTCTCTAGAAAGCATTGTAACAAGCACATAGATATAAACAAAAACAACTATGGAGAGAGAAGATCTTCTTGTCTCAAGTCACAAGTAAGAGAAAAATAAGCAAGGGGAGACCCATTAATTATTACTTTATATTCCACTTTAGTGATACACTTCATAATCTAAGTTAATAAATCTAAAATCAAACTTACCTTTTCCATTATTACTATGAGAAGCATCTAGTTCATAATATCATATGCCTTAAAGATGTCCAACTTTAACACCATAAGACAATTTCTAGACCTCGTCCTCTTATCCAAAAAATGAAAAATTTCATGAGTCAAAATAAGATTATCTTGAATTACCCTACTTGGCATGAAAGCAAATTAAGATTCATTTATAAAATGCTTCTTTATGGGCTTTAATTGAGTAATAATACATTTAGAGATAATCTTATACACATTGATGAGTCTAAATTAAGTAACTAAGTAAAGAGAAAATTGAGTAATGCATATTTCATTATATTATAATGTTTCAATAAAAATATAGATGAAAATATAACATGGTTAGTATGTTATTTTAAATTATATAAAAACTCAATTAAATTTTAATTCTTTGAATTAATGATCATAGTTGATACCAAGTTTTAGGCCTATAATTTTTTTATTTCAAAAATTAACTTTTAGTTCTAATTTTTGATTTTTTAATCATGAAGATAGGATATTTGTCACACCCAGCCCATACCCAAGAGGACATACTCCCGTAGCACAGACAACGGCCCCCAAAAGAAGACTGGTGCCTACACCACAAAGGATACATCATGAAGATGTCGTATGGGGACACGTCTCTAAGCTTAATGGTGGTGCGATGAAAGTAGCGTGATGTTCTACAATACCCTGGATAACCTGGTATACATACCAGCGATACAAGAATAGGTAGTTCTTTATATATATAAAACTTGTCATGGTTTAATACAAACAAGTGAGTGCGTATAGTAATCACCACCAAAAGCTATACAACTACTGCCTCACTAACTACACAACCAAAAAGGAGTCGGAGTATGCCACAAGAATCCCATACCACGTCAAGATCTAGCTATCTTAGCTGACGGCCTCTAGTCCTTCTCTGTTCGCTCACCTAAGGGCTCTAAACCTACGTTCATCAAATGATAAACGCTGAGATAAACTCAATGGTGCTAGAAACATAGATATACAGACATATATCACAACTATCAATCATATAACCACATCATCAAACTAACATAAGAGCACGTAACATGTATATCGTTATGAATGCATTCTCCCTTATCTGTTGTCTGTTTTTCCCTCTGATTTTCCTATCATTGTGCACATTCCTTTCACACACATTGGGTACCGATAGGTACCGGTACTCATCTCCCAAAGGAGGCCAAATAACTATGGAGTGCTCAGCACTTAATTCCTACTGTAGGTCTCGAGACTCATCTCCCTTCTTGGGAGGTTACTTATCTAATGATTCCTGAAGGAATCCCATAATCATTGTTGACCCAGTATGCCCAGAGCTGAGCTCTGCCCTCATTTCTTGCTTTCTTTTCTCTCTTCCCCATTCATCCTTCATTTCTATGTATGCCATGATTAGCATATACACTCATGCATCATACCATGGAGAAATATACATACATTCCATCATTTCATTGCATACAATAAATACAGCATGATTTAGCATATCCTTCACAACATCAACATATCACGTCAAAGTAATGGCATATTAACATGGAAATATCAACATATCACCTCTTGCTTAGACTTAACTTAAGTCTTAAGGCAAGAAAATAAACCAAACATAGCAATAACCATGAAACTAACACAAACCTGACAGTTAAGCAACTCCTCACGTAGGCCTGTAATCCTGTCTCTACAAGTCTCTAGCTTAATCTCTTGTTTTCACACCTTCTCTATACATAGGAGCTCTAACCGAAATGTTTGACAGGGTTTAGGGGTATTTTAACTAAAGAAAAGAAAGGAAACTTAAGGAAAAATGTTCAGTCATAACCCTTAAAATGTCAAACTTAAGTCACGTACGGCCGTACGGATTTTGGTATGCCCGTACCGACCTAAAGCTTCTGATGCACACAATTACCTGCGAGTAACAGTACGCCCATACCACATTCGGTACGCCCGTACGTCCTCGATTTTCCTGACAAACCCAAATTCCTACGAGTTTGCGTTTGGCCTTACCACCCTTTGGTACGTCCGTACGCCCTCCAGGACCTAAAATCCCTGTAGGTCCCCTGTTTCGTACGCTCGTACGGTGATGCCGTACGCCCGTACCGCTACCTAAAACCCCAAACTATGCCTATTGGCAAGCCTAAACTGTAAGATCCCTATCATAACCTCCCTTGCTAACCCTATCAACACTTCCAAAACATACCTAGACACATATCATAGCCGTCCCTCATCCAACCGAGAAGGCACGCTTCTCAATGAGGTGACGACACACAAGCAAAGCAATTAGATACATACATCTCAATTCATGCGAACACAAACACAAAACCATAAATACATATTCATACACATAACAGGAACTCATTCAATCCTACCATTCATCTATGTAGGCACACACATAAATGCGTAACTCCTAGGGTCTTTAATGCGGGTATAACAATATTCATATCATTGTCTTAATGTACGAGTCTTAGAGTCTCTATTATGCTTCATGATGTTAGGCTCTACATTTAGTTATAATTATTATAATTAATTATCTATTAATAAAATTATTGTGATGTAGTTATAATAAAAGAAATATAATGTTAAATACTTAACAATTCATATGTATGAAGAATTTTTTACTTCAAGTATATTTATTTATATAAATATTAATAATATTATTACATTTATATTTTCTTTATTATTGAAGTAATGTAATCAAGACTGTCACATAATTGTTTGACTACATGAACCTTAAGTTATGTTTAAGGTTACTAAACCATCATTTATTTAATATATTAATGGTTAATTCATTTTGGTTTAGTTTTAATCATTTGTATGTTATTCTAGTTTGAAATTGGGTAGTATATGGTTGTATTATCGTATCAAATATGGTACCCTTATTCCATATATTTTGAACATTTAAAAGTTGGATAGAAAGCAACCATATAATCATATCACTCCTTTATTTGACCATATCCAATTCTGTATGGGCTCTTGTATGCTCTTGTGTATGAGCGTACACATTTATTAAGTTGATTTTTCTATAATCATTTAAAGCTGTTGTAGATATTATCAAATTAGTTTTTTATAAATAATGTAGATTAAGTTACATTCAATTAGTCGGTATCCTAAATAATTAGATATGATAAAATCATCTCTTAGTTTTAGTTTTCCCTTCTCTAAACTTGTATAAATACCTAGACCTATTGAATACAAAAGGCACAATATTTCTATACCATTTTCCACTATATGGTATCAAAGCCTCACATAGAGATTTGAGTCTTTTATTTTCTTGGTTTGTCTCAAGTATTGCCCTATGAGTAGTATATTCTTTTATTTAGAATCAATTGATTCTCATTGCTTATCTTGGAAGGTTAAGCTACTTCCAACCAATGTTGAATTTGATAATTAATAGGATTGTATATGTAGCTTACGTGCCTTTCTAGTTTTTTGCTTTGATCTCACATATTCACACATGTAGGCATATGAGCCATCTGGTGGAGCTTTGACCTCTTCTTTAGAGTTATATCATTTTTCTAAGTCCATCTTTTTATTTGGTTTTGTGTTTCATTATTTGTTTCCAATCTCTAATTTTATTCTAGTAGCCAACTTTCATTTCATTCCATAAAATAGGTTTATTTATAGGTGGACTTTATGTATTTCTAAAGGTTTTAACCTACATAGTAATGATAATGAATCAAGTAACTATTTTTAATGTTATCCTTATGTTAGTAAAAATTAATGATGATAAACTCATTTGATCTAAGTGCTATGATTTGAGAAAGATAATTGACATGTATTTATTAAGTATCAAGAAAGATATACATATGATAAACGATCCTTCAAATTTTTTTAAAAATTGATAATGCTAGCTCTAATAAAGATAATAAGAAGTACTTAAAATGAATGCAAGAAGATGCTAAATTATTCTTGTAGACTTATAAATACATTTCAATTAAGGTAATTACTCTTATTAGTCACTATGTAGTTGTTAAAAGAGTTGCTTAACAATCTTGATTTTCCATACTCTAGGAAGGGCAAAGTCACCTATACCTATTCTGATAAACAAGATAAGTCCCCTATTACTTATTTTATGGATTTTAAGAAAATTTATGAAAAGCTTAAGACTTTGATGCCCTTTAGTCCTGATGTCAAAGTCCAATATGCTAATCTTGAGAAAATGATAATTATGAGCTTTCTTACTGGCTTACCTTCTAATTTTGACACTACTCTATCTTACATCCTTTTGAGTTTTGAAATTCTTCTTTACATGAAACTTTTGCTTGAGTTCTTCATATTTAAAGTAGCATACCTTTGTCAATTTTGTTGGCTCCTAATATTGCTTTACTTAGTTGACATAATTAGTCTTATCAGATATCTCATTTTTGTGATTCAATTACTCATGATAAAGGGAATGTTGTTTGTTATTGTTGTCATGAGCTAGGTCATACTTGATGCACTTATCAAAAATTATCTTATTATTTTTCTTGGCCTCCCATCATACTTCATGCTAATATTGTCATGACTCCAACTCTTACAAATTTTATTTTAGTGTATGCTGATGAATTTGCTAAATTTTCATAATATTGAAAAGCCTTGAAGCATTTTTTTGATTCTCCTACTACTAATATCGAGTCAAGTAATCTAAATTCAATTCTTTTATCCACCTCCTCCAAATAGGTCATTGATTTTGGTGTCATACATCATATGATATGTAATTCTATTATATTTTCCTTTTCCTATTCTTCAACTTTTTCCTCATCTATTACATAAGCAAATGACATGACATCTATTGTTTTTGATTTTGGTATTGTTAATATAACATCTTCCATTTATCTTTTATGCTTCATTAACCAAAATTTTCATTTAATTTGATTTAAGTTAGTAAACTTACATACAACTTGAATTATTGTATTTCTTTCTATCCTAACTATGTTTTATTTTAAGATCTTACAATGAGTAGGCTTATGCAAACAGTCGGTTGTTTTCAAATCAAATTGAACTAGAAAACCAAAAAATCAACTACTTAAAAAGTTTAAACCAAAACTAAATCAAAATAAGAAATATTGGATTGAACCAAATGATTTTGGTTTAATTTGGTAGGTGCAAAGTTGAGTTTTCTATATATTTAACTTTACCAATTAAAAATTCAAAAGTTAGTTGTGGTTTAATGATAAGATTAATAATTTATCTTTTAAAGGTTTGGAGTTTGAACTGCATGCATGTTACTACCTCCTAATATATTAAATATTTTCTTATGGACTTATATATATAACATTCAGCTAATTTGAATTTTTCTTGGGTTTTTACACTAAAAACTAAACTAAAATCATCAAAATATCTTATATTTAAAACTAAAATAAAACCAAAAATTATAAAAGTAAATCAAAATGAAAAAATTGATTTAGTTTGATTGATTTTTTGGTTTAAACCATTTAATGCACACCCTTAATAATAAGAATAATTATCAGTAGAGGACATGAGTCAACTGGGTTATATATTCCTTATGAACTTATTTTTCACTTACTAGTATGTTTACGACTTTCAAGTTTTGTACTTACACATTATCAACTAGGTCATCCCTCTCTATCTTTATTGAAGATGTTATATCTGTGGTTTAATGCTCTTTCTTCTTTTAATTATGAGTCTTATTAATATCTCAAGCATCATTATAGTTTACTTAGTTTAAGAATCCGTAATCGTGCTAGTTTTCCTTTTGCTTTGGTTCATATGGATGTTTGAGGTCCTTGTCCAATTTTTTTCAAATATGATTTTTATATTTTGTTACATTTATGAATGATTATTCTTATGTAATGTGGTTTTATCTAATGAAAAATCATCCTAAATTATTTGAACATTTTTCAACTTTTTATGTTAAGATTCACACATAATTTAACGTTTTCATGTAATGTTTACATGATGACAATGCAAGAAAATATTTGTTTGGTTCTTTTTAATCATTTATGACCCATAATGGTATTATCCATCAAATCTCATTTATTGACACACCCTCTCAAAATGGTATTGTTGAACACAAGAATCACTATCTTCTTGAAACTATATGTGTAGTTATTTTCCAAATGTAAGTTCTTAAACAATTTTAGGCTAATATTTATTTATTACTTATTGTCTTATTGATCATATGTCATCTTTTATTATTAGAGGTAATGTTCCATTCTATATGTTATTTCCTGCAACATCTTTATTTCTTGCTCCTCATTTATTTGGTTGTACATGTTTTATACAAGATGTTTGTTTGCAACTTGACAAACTATAACTATAATCCCTTAAGTTTGTCTTCTTAGGGTACTCTAAGTTGCAGAAAGGGTATCATTATTATTCTCCTAACTTGTAATGCTATTTAATATCTATTGATGTCACTTTTTAAGAGGATAAACCTTTCTTCCCTTCTTCATATTCTCTTGTTCACCAAAGGGAGAGACCTTTCTCATTTATATTGTTATTAGCCCATCAACACCATCCATACCTTTGCCTTCACCTCCATCTTCTCCTAAACCTTAATTTCCCTAGGTTTATGATTATTGTCACCAATCTATTAGGCTATATTTTGCCTTAATCCTTCATCTATAAATCCAACTCCTATTGATCTTGACTTACCTATTACTTTTTATAAAGGTAAACAAAAGTTTCTTCATCCTCTTTCTTCTTTTCTTATTTATACTTATTTGCCTACTATTACTTACTTCTTTAAATTCCATTTCTATTCCTAAGATTGTTCATGTAGCTTTATCTTATCCTAGTAAGAAAATGGTAATGACTACCTTGGATACCAATGGTACATGACATTAGTTGATTTACCACCTAGAAAACATATCATTGATTAAAAGTGAGTTTTTATGATTGAAGGTAATCTTAATAGGTTTGTCTTGCAATTAAAAGCTCACTTAAAAACTAAAGGCTATGCCTAAATTTATGGAGTAGATTATTCTAACACTTTTTATCCAATGCCTAAGTTAACTTTCATTTATCTCTTTATTTCTTTGACAATTACTCATAATTGGCCTTTGTACCAATTGGATATACAAAATGATTGCTCACATGGTGATCTTTAAGAGAAAGTTTACATGTATCAACAACCAAGGTTTGTTGTTCGAGGGAGCATGGAAAGGCACACAAAATTTAGAAGTCTTTATATGACTTAAAAAAAGCTTGTATACTTGGTTTGGTAGATTTAATGATGTTATCTAACAATTTAGGATGCAAAAAAGTACATGTGATCATTTTATTTTTTATAAACAAACTAGGTTTGGTATCATTCTTTTAGTTATGTATGTTGATGATATTATCATTATGAGTAATGATAATGTAGAAATTTAATCTCTTAAGGCTTTTTTGCATACCTAATTTCTAATAAAGGATTTACGTATGTTGAAATATTTCTTAGGTGTTGAGGTAACCAAGAATAAGTAGAGTATTTTCTTATCATAGAGAAATTATATTCTTTATTTATTGATAAAACTAGAAAAATTGATGTTAAGCCCTCTAGTACACTAATGTCACTTGGTTTACAACTTGAAAAAGATGGTAGCAAGTTATTCTTAGAACTTAAGAAATATAGATTATTGGTTAGGAAGTTGAATTATCTTATAGTTGCTTGTTTGTATATTGCATATATCACGTCTGCACACACATAGCTTGGTCATATCATGATTGCATTTTTGATTCGTGAGTTATTGATTACTAAGATGGTTATTTTACTATTGCTAAAAGCATGATTAATTAAGTCGATGAATTAATATGCTTGATTATTTTAGTGAATGAATTGATGTGTTAAGTGTAGTGATTAGTGATGAAGTGTTATTATTCAAGTAAGATTTGATCTACGTGATGATTAGTATTTATTCTTATAATTATTTTATTTATTTATTAGTATTAATTAATTAAGTTATTTGCTTAATTAATAGACTAGTATTTATTGATATTAAATTGAATGATTAAATTAACTAATTAGTTATATATGGTATTAAACTTAGAATGTGCATTTACGTTATAGATTATTATTATTAGTATCAGATAGGTAAGTAATATATATGTTTAATTATTAATAGGTGAAGTTATTATTTTAGTTATTATGTTGTATTAATTTATTAAGTTGTTTATTGATTAGCTTTTAGTTGAAGGAATTAAGTAAATTATATGCTTAATTATTTTAGTAGTAGTGTTATCATTTTATTTATTTATTTATTTATCATTAGAATTAATTAATCAATTTATGCATTTAATTATTAGACTTGTGTTTAGAGGAATTAAAATGAATATTTAAATTTTATTAATTTATGTTATTAACTCATGTTCACTTAAATATAGATTATTTTATTTAAATGGAATAATAATATGGATATTAGTTATTAAGTTTAG
>CANYBF010903484.1:0-10434 GCA_948192965.1 Dalechampia spathulata | reverse complement strand
CCCTATACGTACGCCCGTACCACTTCTAAAACTCACATACCTTGCCTATTTGGCAAGCCTAACTCTTCCCTACACAACCCCAACCTGTCTAGCAACCCTGCAACACTTCAAAACATAATCCTAAGCACAATAACAAGCCATCCCTCATCCGACCGAGAAGACACGCTTCCCAACGAGGTGACGTCACACAAGCAAACCTCAAAGTATATGCATACACAATCTTTGCCACATGAATACATATATACATGCATACACATACCAATACATTCACGTATACACATGCACCTAAAGATATGTGCACATACATCCCTAGGTATCTCTATACGTATAACTCCTAGGGTCTCTAGCGTGGGTGTAACATTTATAGACACAGTGTATGGTATCCTTTGGTTAGGAAGAAAATATTACCTTGTTAAAATATAAGATGTAAAGTTTTAAATTTGAAGGATAAAATAATAAAGTATTAAGTTAGCACCTCAAATTAATTTGTTGAAGATACTAATTAGTGGAATGACTAAAGAAGAGATTATGCGATTAGTAAGTTAAAGAAATTAGTTTATTTAACTTGAGAAGCTAGTTAAAGAGGTTAGCGATATAAATTAATTAATTAATTAATTATTTATTTATTTAATTACTCATTTGCTTTCCATTTAATGATTGACGAACTTATACATATATATTAATACATATATTTAATAGGAAAAGAATGTTAAAAAAATATAAAATAAAATAAAATGTGTGTTTGTATATATATATATATATGTATAGACACACACATACATATATATATAGACTAAAGGTTTAATGGAGGAGTTAAAGAAAATTTATGAAAGGAAAGAGTGTAGTTCATTAAGTATGAAGAAAAGATAATTTGTCTTTATATGGATAAAGAATTACCACCTTAGAGAGTGGTAAAAAAATTAATAGATTACTAGACAGTGGATTATGAGAGAACTTACCTGAAACCTTTGTTACATGCTGATAAAGTGCAATAGAGCTAAACTGCAATTCTCTCATTTGATCAAGGAAGATTGAGTTTTCTGGAAGTTGATGAGCTGCTGGAAAGGGTTTAATTTCATTATAAACTGAACCATGGTAAGCCATAATGATAGCAAGTGTATGCTAAATGTTTAACATTATGTTATTTTTAAGTTATATTGAAGCACATATATATACATGTGTGCCATATGTATGTAAACTATGATAACCATATGAACACTACATTAAAGGTTTATACTTTTATGATTTACTACCTAACTTGAGATGCTGGTTGAACTAAATGATCTTGCATGGATACTGTATGTGGAGGAGTTAATTATATGATAAATTGGTTATATTGTGTATGGTGAATAACCTATCTTGGACTGAATATTTGTATCTATTTTTATGTAAACTTATATCCATTTAATCACCAGACATGAAGTATATCGACTTATATCAAACTCATGTCAATTGAGCAGCTAAATAACTTGCAAATATATGAACAGATTATTTGTAAATCAGGTGCATGGAGGTGTAGGGTGTTGGTCCTTAGATCAATATTTAAATTCTTTAATTAAATATATAGGTGGGCAGGTAAAAAGAGATAAAGCTGGCATAATATATATATATATATATATATATATATTTATATATATAAAGGGTCTATATAGTTATACCTTATAGTCAACTCCTTCTTCTTTCAGGTTTTAGATGATATTAAATTTAATAATCGTTATCTAAACTAAATGAATATAATGATGAAAGGTATTTAAATTCCCTAGACTTTTGTGTATGTAATCAGCTGCTGAATCACTCTCTTGAATGATAAAAGCATGTCATATATTGAAGCTTGATCAAGATGTATTTTATACTAGGACTTGTAGCATTTATGAGGATTGTAAATATGAATTATGAACCATTCTATATGTATCGTGACTCTCTATGCAACATCTAAGGAAGTTATTCATGTTTGTTTAGGGGTTGGTACATGCTTATAATTGGGAGTAGAGTTAAGGGAAATCTTCATAGAAGTTAGTCTACCATGACATGATAATGACATACTTAAATTAGTTAAGAAATTGGATAATAGTTTGTGCATTTATATTAGAAACTATTAGACCATCATCCTCCTAAATAATTATGATCTCCAAACCATAAATGTATTTACTTGTTTATGCAATTGATATTGAAACTAAGCAGCTAGAAATTTGACTTTAAGCAGCCCATAGAACTGTATTTATGCACTCAAGATTTAATGCAATTCCACTCATGAGAGAGCAACTAATTATAAACTGAAAGTATATCATAACTGGAACTATTTTATACTTTGTTTGCATAAGGATATATATATGTATATATATGATCAGTTAACCTTCTCTTTTATTAGTGGAGTGAAGTTGGAAAGAATTAAATGAATTGTTGACTTTAAGACCTTATAAATGTGTGATTATGATTCACTATACAACTGGAACTTTAGTGGATTGAATGAACATTTTCAAGTACTTGAATTATGTATAGAAATGGATTATGTTTAATGTTAACATTGGTCTGGTGGGTACATGTAGAGTTATATGAAAGCATATTGATTTAGGGCACCAATTAATAAAATTAGTTGGATATCCCTTATAACAACAACTACGTGTGTATATATATATATATATATATATACACACACACACACACACATGTTCTTTTCCCCTTGTAATTAGTTATAAGTTATTAATACCATTAGGATAAATTGGATATAAATACAATATGTGTACTTAAGCTATTTGTAGTCATTTTGGCATATCAAATTGACCTAATATACCATAATGGAATTAATTTCCTTCTCTATTATAAACCAAGCATCTTATAGTCTAAGATAAAGCAAGGAGATATTGAAAAGAGGAATGATACATGTATCTAAAGCACAACCAAGTAATGATCCAATAGAGCATGAATAGGGACATGACTCATACATCCAACATGCTAATGTAAATCAAATGTAACATTAGAACTAATTAAACTAAGTAATGTTATATTGTTAAATGACTACTAACATCTATTGAATATGTAATTATTAGAGATATGATTATATTTAATTGGTTATATAACATAAGTTAGGGGATGTATATATGGTTTTGCTAGAACTATGGGCAAATATATATTAATTACCTGATGTGATCAATGTTAGGGAGCCAATGATAGAATTTGATATGTTGAATGATTCAATATTAAATAGTTAAGATATGTGTTATATATGTATATGTGAATAGTTAAAATAAGTATGTAACTTATTTGATTTAAATATTAAAAAATTTATATATAATAGACAAGGAGAGTAGAGGAACCATTATTCCTATTTCATGTACAAATAGAGGCAAAGCTAAAACAAGTTTGTATCTATTACTATTATTTATAAATAAAATTTTTAGCCACGTTATGTTAATTATGAAAATAAAGGTTCAATACATGCTACACAATCATTATATTTTAATTATGTAAATAATGTCAATTATGTTTATCTTTAGTAATAATTGTTTATAAATAAAATTATCTGGTAAATTGTATTAATTATATAAAAGAAACATGATGATGATTTGTTATATATTATACTATCATTATATTTTATTAATATGATTAATTACAATTATTTTTGTGTTTAATTACCGTTAACTCTCTATATATAAGAGATTAATAGGTAAATGAATAGTCTACCTAAAGGCAAGTGCAATATGATAAAATTGTTAATTAGTGCCCTTATAGTCATATATCATCAATTTGGTAATTCAATTTAGGAAATAAGGATTTCTCAACAGGTTAGTACAATTTAAATATAGCAAGTTATGAATGCTATATGAGCATAACAATTGATATATTTGTATGAATTGATGCCTTTTATTATAATGAAGATAATTTACTTACATATTTTATATAATTGATGCCTTATATATATATACATCATGAAGTAATGATGAATTATAGAGAATAAGTTTGTGTCTGATATTAACTATTTATAAATGAGATTCATTGTCACACCCTAACTCGGTGTAACACACTCTCGTAGAACAGTTAATAATTCCTTAAGCAAGGAAATTATTAAATATTATACAAAGGATCTATACATTTTTTTTTACAAAATCCAATATATCAAATGCATTCTTATTATATTAACAAACTCTCATTCATTATATTGCTCTGTACACATCATTAAACATTATATCATAGTATTAATATTTCATACCATAAAATATATTACACAAATGTTATTGCCTCTAAGGTTAAGTCAAAAAGTTGCATAAGTACAAATACACGATGGTGTATGTTACATTGGGCCCAAACTGCTTCCAGAAGAAGATTCTTCAGAATCACAACCTTCTCTAACTGAGGATCGATCAGCCTAGGTTCTCGCCTGAAGGTCCTGGTTCTACGTTTATCAAATGACAAACACTGAGTATAAAACTCAGTGGTGCTATAAAATAAGTAAATGACATGAGCATATATCAAAAATAACATTTTGAAGTTAAATCACAGTAATCAATAATAAGCCATACAACTGTATCATATAATGTCATTTTACATCACTCGTTAGCTATCATAATCAATGCATAAGGCATACGATAGTATTTACAAGTTACTATTCATAAAGTACTATTCATAAATTACTATTCATCAATAACTTCCATGTTTGCAACATGTATAAATGATAATGTATACTTGTGAGAATGCATTCATGCTTTGTATTCTCCCTCTGATATTCTTGTAACATTTCATTTCTTTTTTGTATGATTGTGCATAATTTTGTACTGGATCTATTTCTCTATGTACCGGTATTGTATCATTCTTTAGTTCCTGTAGAAACATAATATTTCTCTATGGTTCCATGATAGGAACTTATACTATATGATTCTATAAAGGAAATCGATAATAACTGTATGACCCAGTACACTATCAATAAACATTTCTCTGTATATCATTTTCTTTTCCCCCTTATATCCTCTGTATGATATGTCATGAATATGTTTGTATGTATGGATGATTCATGACATGAGGCATAAATGATGCTTTAATGACCATAAGCAATGATGACTATATAATACCATTTACAATATAATCTCACTACGTTGCTATCATAAATAATTAAGTGAGAAATCATCATTTTAAGACCCTATGCGGGGTCATAAGATGAATAGCACAAACCTGCCATCATGTTGCCCTTATTGATACCTGAAGGGGAAGTATACACTTCGTGAGTTGAACCAATAACATTTCTATTTTACATTCATTTAGTAAAGTAATTCATATATTGTACTTGATTTATTTTCATTTAAGAATCCGTAATCATTCAAGTACCATTCCATTCCATAGCATTCCATATTTCACAATCAAATGATAAATGTGTACACAAGTCATAAATATGTATTAATAATAAATGTCTTATGAAGTCTTAGTCTAACATAAATACATAAGTGGTATTAATTTTACTTTCTAATTTTTAAGTGTATAACATTAAGTATACTAATAACTTATAATGTTTAATTAAGCATAATATTAATTTTAAATACCTTGAACATCCTTTCCTTAAATAGTCAAACTATGTGATGTAAGTTACTATTTTTTTTATCGAGGGTACTATTTATGGGTTACTATTCATTTGGTACGAGTTACTGTTCATTTGGTCATTTTTACCTATATTGGATTTGCAATTTTATGTGCATAATCATTCATTTAAGCATTCAAAATAAAATTGCATAAGGAGTTAATGTTAAAACAAGCATGTCTTTCAAGTTCATTCATATGCTGCCTCATGGAACAGTTCTCTTTATGCAAGTATTTTGACTATGTAAATGACCTCTAAATTAAGTAATTCTTAAACCATTAGAAACTAGACTCAAATATTTTTCTAACGATATATTATATGTAAATTTTAGACTTCATTAAAATGGTCAAAATGTAAAAGGTAAAATGTCTTAGTAATTTGCCTAATGCCATCTAAATTTTATGCGTACTTGGGGTGTAAAAGGGCGTGAATTATTTGATCATGCAAATAGATTTAGAATCTTATAAGGTTTAATCCATTGGAAACTAAATTTAAAGAGCTTTCCAACAGTATATTATGGGTTCTGTAACTCAAACGATAAAGGGGTCAAAAGGTGATTACCATAAACCTTTAATTCTTACCTTAAGTAGTCTAGTCTCGGCAACTTTTATACATGTCACTTGCATGCCTTACTTACCATACTTAATGACCTCAAAATTTTGCTAAATTACAAATATACATATGTCAACATGTTATTTATATTATCAAAGTAAATTTTCCAATATTCATACATCCAAATACCTCATTGGATAACCTTAATCATAAGCACATGCATATTGTCCCTTAGGTGACAAAATTTGCATAACTTTTGCAATTGCATTCCTATTGCCTTCAAACTTTGCTTTCTTAATTCTAATAGTATAATTCATCATTTATATCTATAATTAGATGATTTAAGTGTATAAAACAAATTATGGTAGCCAATTTACCCAAGCTCAAAATTTGGGCAGCAACTTTTTACTTTCCTTTTTCCAACTTCTATTTCACTTTTTATGTATTATTCTTCATATTTCTCATAAATAATTACATTAAAAACTTTACATGCATTTATTACAACATTATAAAGGTCATACACACATAGGTTATCTAGGATTTTGATATACATACATTCCATACTCAAAACTTATTAAAATTATATCAAACATGCTAAATCAAGTGTGTTCTTCAATATTCCATCATCAATTTCACCAAAACCACACATAATATTCTTATACCTAACCATTAAAACACCCATACTTCAAGAACATAAACTCTAGCAATTTCCAAGAAGAAATAGAAACATATACAAAAAGAATCAATGAAAATTAAGCTTAAAAACATAAAATACATGCAAAATTACCTTTGATATGTATAAGTTAAGGTTTGAAATTGAAAAGACGAGAGGAAAGAAGAGAATATAGAATTGTTGGAGGGGAAAATGGAGGCTGCCAAACTTTCCTTATGCAAATTTCCTATTTTAATTTAATTATCAACTTAGTTAAGGAAAGGTCTAATGAGAGCTTGACACTTGTCAAATTCCTATTGGTTTCTTCCTTTAATTATCTCTTTTCTATTTAATTAAATGTTTTTTCTTAATAAATCATATCATACATTTCATACATACATAACACACATCTCACATCATACATACATATTTCTAGTTTCCAAAAATACTCCCTCTCTTGAAGTGAAATTACCAAAATACCCTTTACTTTCAACTTAACTTATTTTTAATTTTAACTTCATTTTTACTTCCTAATATACATTATAACCTCTACTTTCATATAGAATATCATGTTTAACATATCTAATCATTTCATTTCACTTATAAATTCTATTCTAAGGCATCCTTAAGACCACTTTTCATAAGCATTCAAAATGCACCTCTTAAGGCATGAATACTCTATTTTCATCACTTTAACTATTCTCTTAATTTTCTTCACTTTAAATTCTATATCTTATGTAATTCCATTCATTCATATCATACTCATAAATATATATAGCATATTAAAGCATGTACTAATCATAGCCCAATCATACTTTTCGTGCGCCATTCATTCTCATGCATAAAATGCAAACGTGTAAAGATGATAATAATGTGGATGTGACATTCACAAGTAAAATATAAAGGTCTGTAATTATAAGTATATCATCATATGTTATTATAAATATTTGATTAATAATTATTTATTTGGATACGTGATATATAAATATTTTGAAATGTTAATGTTTTACAATTAAGTTAATATTAGGCAGATGTATACATAATAAAGGCATAAGTCATGCATCATACATCATTATTATGATATTTCAAAGGAATGAGGAAGGTATAGTTATGTATGTATATATATATAAAGAGAAAAATAAGGGTGGCATTAGTATATTTATATATTGATATGATAAAGATACAAATAATACATAAAATATAGAGATATATTAGGAAAATAAATGATTGAAAATATATCTGATATAGATTATGTACAATCAAAGATAAAGATTGATGTGATCATAAAAAAATGATGAATTAACAGAAAAATGGTGAATTCATAGAGGACTGATGAAAGGATAGAGAATAGAGGAATGCAACATATATTTGCATTCATTAATGCATAGCATATCATTACTTTGAGAAAATAGGAATGTAACATATATTTATATTCATTGACATACAACATATTATTTTTATGACAGTAACACATGAAATATGAATATGACAGGTATATGATGATATTGTATGATATAGCAAATAAATGTTAAATAAATATGTATAACAATATACTATACTTATAGTTGTATGTTAATGTATGATATGAATTTTATATAATGCCTATAGAGCGTGTTAGATTGTTCTACTTATATGGATCGATACCAGTTATTAGAATTGAGATTATCTATTTACACATGTGGATTAATATAACTGAAATATGATATGAGATGGCTTTAAGTCATATGTTTTGCTACAACTATTATTATTGTGTGTTAGTTACACATTTATTTGGCATTTTCTTATGCTAATATGTTAGTGCAATAAATAAGTTTATGATACAAGCCCACGATGTACATATGTGAGGTTGAAATCTATATGAAATGCA
The DNA here is from genome assembly GCA_948192965.1 of Dalechampia spathulata. Classification (NCBI taxonomy): domain Eukaryota; kingdom Viridiplantae; phylum Streptophyta; class Magnoliopsida; order Malpighiales; family Euphorbiaceae; genus Dalechampia; species Dalechampia spathulata. The sequence goes on along the minus strand of CANYBF010903484.1, from coordinate 1,800 downwards.
CAATAATTATGAAAAGCTTTTAAATTATAAGCAAATTTATAATATATAGATGATGTGCTCAAGTTAATTAAAGTTATTAATGATAATTATTAATATTATATGATTATTTACATTAATATTTGTAGGCACTACTAAGTTTTATACTCAGTATTCATCATTTAATGAACGTAGGATAAAACCATGAGAAAGAGGAGAAACTGATCAGTCATCAACAAGTGATATTTTGCAGTTCCAAGACTCAAGACTCAACATATTTTACAGTTACAGTTCCAAGACTCAAGACTCAACATATGTATGCAATTATCATATTTATGAAATGATTTAAAGGCAATAATGTAAATAAATCGATTACATAATAATGTACGTATGAATAATATGTAAACTTTGCATATAGCAAATAAGCTGTATATTTTTAAAAAATAAAAAAATTTACATATCCTTTGTAGGATGATTGATAAATTTCATATGATATAAGATTTATTAATCACTCTACGAGAGCATGTTTTTATCAATTAGATGTGACAGATGATGTTATATAGCATAATACTAACATACTCTCACTTATGTTAAAGCTAATCATGCATAAACCTCAATGCCATTAAAGCTACATGTCTCTCACATTTGCTTTGTATTAATGCCTTGGTGAGAGGGTCCATCATATTTTGATATATTGGAACTTTATCAATCTTCACTTCACTTTTATTAATGATCTCGCTAATTAGATGGCATCTTTTAAGCATAGGTCTGGATTTATGATGAGACCTTAATTCCTTAGCTTATGCAATAGCTCTATTGTTATCACATAATAGAGGAATGACTTCATCATTACTAAGAACTACACTTAGTTCATGAATGAACTTTCTAATTTAAATTACCTCCTTGGTTGCATTTGATATTACCATATACTTAACCCTATGATTGAATCTGTTATGGTTTCTTATTTAGAACTCTTTCAAATAATTACACCATCATTTAATAAACACATAACCAGATTATGATTTATAATTGTATTTGTCAGATTAAAAATTAACATTAGTACATTTACTAATTTGCAAATCACCTTCTTTATAAAGTAAGAACATATCTTTAGTCTTTCTCAAGTACTTAATGATGTTCTTAATAACTACGTAATGATCCTCCCATAATTGAATTAGAACATACTCATGACACTTAAAAGTTAATGACATATCAAGCATATTATATAATATAACATACATGATAGATCCAATTGCATATGCATATGGAATCTTACTCATATAATTTCTCTTCTCTTATGTCTTAAGACATTAAGACTTAGAAGGATATTTCCTATGCATCATGGGGATAAAACCTTTCTTTGAGAGATCTATATTAAACCTCTTGAGCATTTTATCTACATATGTAGATTATGAATGACCTATTAGCTTTCTTTATCTATCTTTATAGATCCTTATACCCATGATATAAGCAACTTCTCCTAGGTCTTTCATGGAGAATTGGTTCGATAACTAAACCTTAATATCCTCCAAGGATAAGACATCATTTCCCATAAGTAATATGACATTCATATATAACACAAGAAAAATAATTGCACTCTCACTAACCTTCTTCTAAACACAAAGTTCATATATATTTTAAATGAAATCAAACTCTTTGATTATTTTATCAAAATGGATGTTCCATGTTACACCCACATTAGAGACCCTAGGAGTTATGCGTATATACGTGTCTAGGGCTATATGGGAATATGTATAAGTGAATGTGTATGTGCACGTAGATGCTTGGTATACTGGAATGAGGTATGCTAAGGATTGAATGAGT
>CANYBF010903399.1:0-17212 GCA_948192965.1 Dalechampia spathulata | reverse complement strand
AATTAATTAATATTCTTACACTCTCTCTCCTTCCACTAACACCATTTCCAAAATGACTTTTCCAACTTCCCATACACTTTTTCAATTACCAATCCCACTTATATTTAATTTATAATAACTTAATTATATCATATCTTAATTCTATTTTCATATAGTTAATTTTCTATTTATTTATTTTCCATTCATAATTCCAAAATTCTTATTTATGACATCATCATATCTTTTTAATTGAAAATTCTATTTTTAATTTTTAATATCTATTTTAATTATATAATTCACCAATTTAATTTTAAAACTAAGTTTTCCATTCCCTAATTCCATAAAATTACATTATTTCATTTGCTTACATCATCAAATTTAATTATGATGTCAGAAATAAAATTTTTATTCAAAATTTTCAAAATTTGCATATATATAGTTTAAGTTAACACAAGCACTATGGTCAAATCCATTTTATCAAATTCAATGTGTGTAGCCTAAAATCATCATTTTAGTGCCATTTAGCCATCCGTTTTAGTGATTTCAACAAAATTTTCACTTTACTCTTTTGAGCTTTAAACTCAATTCTTATCATATATCTATCAACATAATCATAATTTCACATCATTTTCATATCAATAGCATATATAAACATAATATATTATCAATTTATGAATGCATAGCGAATCATGCAAGTCAGAATGTGACAATTTTATTTTAATAAATCACATGCAATCAGTAATAAAAAGAATTCATAATCAACATAAATAGAAAAAATAAATAATAAATAAAATTCATGTTAAAACCTGAAATGATCTTATGTTGCTATGTTCTTTTAACTCGTCAATAGCAATAATTATTTTCTTCAATTTTAAGTAAAAATCAAATCACCAAAATATGAATCTTGAGATTTTTTATAAATAAATTTTTGAAAAGATTTTTGAATGAATTTCATGGAAAGAATGAATGAAGTTAATATATTTGCTAAATTAAAAATGGAAAATTATTATTTAAATCTTAAATCAAAATTTTTTAATTTTATAAGGATTTTTCCTCCTACACTAGATAATAGAAAGAAAAGAAGAGAAGTGAGAAAGGAAGAAAAAATATATATTAATAATTTTGATTCAAAACTATTAAAAGATAAATCAAGGATACAAATCTACAATAAAATGAAAAAATGAAGAATGAGGAAGAGGATGAGGAGGATATGATAAGAATAAAAAGAAGAATGAGATATGATAATGATAAAAAGGAAGAGTAATAGAATGATGTGGAGATATAAGAAAATGAGTAAATTTTAAAGAGAAGATATATTGAAAAGAAATAGGTAAAAGTATAAAAAGTATAAAAAATATATTGTTACTTAAAATCAGGTAAATTTGAAACAAAAAAAATTTTTTGCTTTGACTTTTTAAAAATATAAAATAAAAATTTATGTATTTTTGTGAATAATGTTTTTTTTTCTTTCTTCAATTTTTTTTGGAATATTTGGTTATAGTTATAGGTTTCTCTAGCCCAATGGATCAGGGTTATGAAATTTTTTACACATATTTCCTTTTTATTAATATTTAGATTTTCTTTAATTTTATTGAATTAATGCTATGATATTTATTTTTATTCTACTTTATTTTTTAAAGGATATAAGTCATAGATTTCTATGATCTAATAGGTTATAGTTATGTTATTTTTATGTGGTGTGTTTATTTGCTTCATGGCTCATAAATAGATAAATGTACATATGCATGTTAAGTTTTTTGTCAAATGAATGTCATCATATACACATCTAATTCAAGTGCACTCAAAATATGTTAAATTAAAACTAAACTACTTGTAATAAGAAATCACAATTAATTTAGCCTAGATTTAATGACGATAGCTCATGTAAGAGAAAATTAGATTTTGAATTCATAAACCTTATGGTCTGTAATTATGATTTTTGGTAAGAATTCAATCACTATAAAATAAAATTACTCCTAAGTGTTGTGGTTACTCAAATAGTGACTTTCACATTTTCTAGTATTGATTGTGTGTTAGTACACATATGTTCATAGATCTTCATGATCAATAATATTTAATTGCATCACACTTAGATAGTTCAGACCCAACTTGCCTACAAGTATATCCTACTTTATTATATTATGAACTATGAAACTTCTTTTATATATATATATATATATATATATATATATATATATATATATATATATATATGGAGTGTGTAGTGGAATAGGGAGTCATTTGGGCTTTTATACCGTATACATATAATAGGATGTTTACGTATGTGATGAGCATATTACGTTTGATCTAGATACTCTTACCAACTAACCTTAGACATCAACAAGATGATCCATGACTTGCCACCCATATTGATGGATTTATTCTTATATTGAGCACATGATATAATATTTAAGTATATTTTTTCCTAAAAAATTGTTTATTTATTTTTAGGCTATTATTTGAGAATTTATTCTTATCCTTTATATCTATTCAAATTATTTTATATTAATTATGTAAATTCTTTTTAGTAGGCTCAAAAGAAGGATATCATGGAGCTTTCTCCTCATTATCTATTTATGAATACACATATACATAAAAATATGATGAAGTTACTTTTATCAATGAGAGTTCTTAATAAGTACATGTAAGTATGAATTACAAGTGAATTTTTTCATTTCTATTAATGTATGCATAAATATTTATTATATTTATTTCTTTTATTTAAGTTTAACTTGTTCACTTTTATAGTATTGTATCACTAAGCTTGGTGACGAGGTGATATATCCGTAATCAATCAAACAACTAAAGAGTTTCAACTATTTTATAAGACTATAAGGAGAGCTTCTAAGAATCATATTTATAGGCTAGGCTCAAAGGTTGCCAATTACTTTAGTGCTAATTTAGCTTTTGCACTAGTATGTGGACATCAATGAATACTTTTCAATCATCCTCTCAAGCGGCTTTAACATGGGATATGCCAGCTCCATCTTTGCTGTTGTTGCATGCTCACTCAAATCATGAATGAATGTACAAATGATTTCCATGCAGAAGTAACTACAATTAGAGATTTTTGTAGAGATGCATAGTGACTCGTAGTATCTAATATCAACATCATCGATCTGCTGCTATATCATATGTTGATGTTACACATGTTGATCCTTCAAGTACAAATCATTAGAGCATTGGTTATCATATTCAATTAAAGTGATTGTATTTGTTTCAACTTTACCACTATAAACACAACCCTTTATAAATTCTAACACATCCAACATGATTAATCATAAAAAATAAATAAGTCAATATAAATTACTAAAATTTTAAAAATAAATAATAAAACATTGCCTAATTAGTAATAGACTAAGAGCTTTTAGTGATAGAAAGTATATTGCTAAATGATTCATAATTAAACAACAAGATCTAGACATCATTTAAATTTACAATGGCTTCCATAACTAATCACCTACAACACTTACAATGGTATCTGCGTGGATAATTAATAATGAGCTAACGATAGGCTTGCTTGTTTTCGTTTGTAATTTGGCAATAGATAGTAATAGACAATCATTTTTCATCAGTAATATCATTGACAATCTTTTACTAGCAAAGGATGTACCAGTGGATGCTGTATTATCACAAATCTATTGATAAATCTCTTTAGTTGTGAATGTTTTATATATAGCAAGGGTCAAAGTCACTCATTAAATCGTTGTTTCCTCATAGTATTCTAACAAATACTTCAAATTATATATCGTATTTTATACTATTTGCTCATAATTTTAAATTATAATTGTTAATTAAATAATAATTAGTTATTTAATTTCCAATTTATAATTTTTTTTGAATATTTAGTGTACAATTATTGTATTTTAAATGATAACTTTTTATCATTTAAATTAACACGAAAATAAAATATAAAATTTATTAACTATGGATAGTGTTTTGAAATATTTAAAAATGAATAATAGAATATAATAAACTATTTAGAATTTCAAAAATACATATATATATATATATATATATATATATATATATATATATATATATATATATATATATTTGATAATTATAAAAAATTGATTACATGAAGTAAAACTTTCAATTTGAATTATATGTATTTTTTAAAATCCATAATTTTGTATTGTTATTTTCAAATTAATGCTCGACGTACTTAAAAATAATTCTCAAGATGTTTAAAATATTTATAGTAAATAATTATTATTTTGAAAATAATAATTGAAAGAGTTATATATACAGTTCAAAAAATTGCAGGTCTGTGTTTTATTGTATACGTTAATTAAATTAAAAATTGTTGTATGTTTAAATAAGAAATACAAATGAAATTTTTATTATTTACTAAAAATATTAAGAATTTAATCGATAAAAAAATTAAGGATAAATATAGTCCTTATCGAGAAAAGTGAACTTTATCCTTTAATTGAAAAGCTTCATACTGATGTTTGTTCTTCATTGATTTAAATTTGTTTAACAGTAATATCTTTTTTAAAAAATAGCAAAATAATTAAATTTAACACCATTGGTTAGAAAATAACTATGCTATTAAATTTATTGTAATAAAATAAATATCATTTAGAATTAGAATTAACATAAATAATTATAGTTATGTAGATAACATTATAATATGAAAATATTTTTAAAAATAATCAATATCCTTCATAATTATTTTAACAATAACAAGTATCATATATTATAAATGACCAAATGAAATAGGATGTTTAAAAGAAGGATGATTAGATGATTAAAAATGCCTAACATGAAAAAAGGAAAAAGAAAAGGAAGTATCAGTGTCAATTAGTAAAATAAATCCCAATAAATCAATCCTACACTTATCCCTAAACATTCCAAAGCATTAATATCTCGCCCCCCTCGTCCGCCACGGAAAGAGAGGATAGTTAAAAGAGATGGATGACTCCCACCCACTCATTCCCTCAATCATAACACACCCAACCCATATGCATCTCTCTCTCTCCTCCCCATAAATCCATTCATATCATATCCCAACTTTCACCCTATATAAAAAGAAAAAGAAAAAAAAAACTTGCACGTGAAAATTTCATCCTCAGAATTTTTATTGAAAAATTGTACTCCCTCCGTGGCTTTTAATTATTCATATTAAAAATCATTTTTAGTGTATCTTGTAAAAATATGTAATGGATAAGTATATAACTTTTTTAGAATTCAGTAAATATTGATTTAGAAAACACTATCCAAATACAATAATAATTATTATTTAAATGAATTTTTTGGTGGGCTATGTAATTGCCAGTAATAGTACTGCTGAATTCATAGTTAAGAGATAAACATAGCTGCATAGAATAGTTTGTCTTCTACATGAATACAGTTACTGGACCATCACAGAAAAATAATGTCATCCTATATAAACAAAATGACAGTCTCCTTGAGTATAAATGTTTATTTTATGAGAAAAAATTGCTATATTTTAATTGAATTTTAATCTAAAATTAGAATAGGTTTAATTTACGTTAGAAAAAATAATTAGTCGTTAGGTATTAAAATTAACCATTTTATAATTCCTAAAGTTCTACCCAACAAACAAAGGAAAAGTAAATTTAAAGGTGGAAAGAAAAATTAGAGGAAAAAAAACCCACCAACACCCCACTTCCACTCCAGTTTTGCCCGACCAGTCTAGTCCCATCCTCTCATCTTTCACATTATTTTGTACGTTTCTCTCACTCTCTCTCTCTTATAATAAATCAAGTTCTATTAATTATTTTAATTTTAATTTTAATTTTGGCTTTCTCATCTTTCTTCTTTGTCTTTGTACCCATTTCCTTATAAAAGTTTTTGATTCATAGCCATCTTTCTTATATTGTCCACCTTTCTTCCTTGCTGCAGCAATTCTTCTTGATCTGTGTGTTATATCTATCTGTAACAATTCTTAAGCATCTAAAGATGTCATTGGAATTGGTTTCTGAACGTGTTTGTTATGTTCACTGCAACTTCTGCAACACCATTTTAGCGGTATTCCACTCCCTTCTCTATAAATATTTTGTTTATCATCTCTCTTTTTTGTTTCCAGCACAGCATCCAAGTTTCTTGCGTCTTATTTTCCAAACCTGAATTAGCCATGAAGCCATCATGTTCAATTATTAACAATAAGCATTTTCTGGTGAAAGAGCTTCCCCCCCTTTCTTGTAGTCTTATAAAGAAATTCAGTTAGAAAGGGTGGTTATGAGAGTATACACACATAAGATCGAGTTACCGACCCTGATTTTATGATGATGTTCTGATTTTGGTAAAGGATTTTCGTTCAAGCATCTCTGATTTTTCAAAAAAAACAACTTGGTTGATTTTAATTAGAAATAGCTAAACAATCCATTTCATAACAAAGATTTTATGTTCAATTCGGACTGGGTTCCTTTACCATGAAATGAAAGAACTTTATCGAGGCCATGCGATTTTGAGGCTCATGAGCGGAAGGCGTAGAATATGTCATAACCCAAAAGAGATTTCGTCGCCTTGAAGTTGAAGATGCACTCAAGTTAGACAAGAAGTATATATATTGCAACTTGAAATGGGTTATTTTGAAGAAAGAAGCAAACAAAGACGACTCAGTAGTGGCGTTAAGCTATTTTATTAGGGCTACACTTAGACATTAGGGTTCTAAGAAGGTCATGGTACATACAAAGGGGAATTTTAGGCAGGTCTTTTCCTTTAGCTTTGCAGAAATTTTTACCAAAGTTTGATATGTCATGCAAATCTAAGGAATAGCAGCTGTCAATTTTTGCTTTGTTTCTTCTTTCTTTCTTTCTTTCTTTCTTTTTTTTTTTTTGTTTCTTTCTTTCTCAAATTTTAATCGTTATAGTCGCGTGCTGATCTTTGATTAGTTGAAGATCTCTCTCCCTCTATTTCTTTCTTGTGGAGGTGGGTGCTTCTGTTGCTGCATACTGAGGGCACTGAATAAGAATTATTATTTTCATCACAAGATATGATCAAGTTTATTATGGTTGCATATTTTCAGGTTTTTGTCTGAACTTTAAGTACAGAAGGAGTGTCTCTCTATGTTTCTACAAGAAAATAAAAATTGTGGAGAAAGCTATCAGGAACCCAAGAGAATCATGGCGATCCTGGATCGAAATTGCTTTTACTACTGTCTTTCTTCTTCTTTTCTAACTCTCTCTCTCATCATAACAATCCTTTTACTATAACAAATTTGCTTAAAGAGAGCTTTGTTATTTTTTCCATCTTCATCTTCTTTCTTCTTTCATCCATCTCTCTTTTCAGATGTGGAGATCCTAAGCAGTGCACTCAGATCAGTAAATCATTTCTAGCCCATTATCATCCTTCTCTCTCTCTTTATTCATTGCCATCTATGCTAGCTGTGTTCACTGCTCCTATGTCTTTATTGTTTACCTTGTAGTCATGTCTCTTTCAGTTCCGTCTATATATATTTGTGTTGTTTCTTTCCTTTTTCCTAAAAAAAAAAATTAGCATCATAGCTAGCTGTGTCAGGAGAAAAAGTCATGAGCACCGAAAGGAATGAGAGAGAGATTTCGCCCTTTTATTTTCCTTCTTTTTTTTTTTTTTTTTCCTTTTTCCCGATTCCTGGAAGGAAATATCATCTAAATCTTATGGTGTAGTCCTTACAGTTATTACCCATGTGAGGTGTCTGTGAGGTCAGTTGTAAACTTCGAATAAGCGGATTCGATCTTTACATGGATAAAAAACAAGTTTCTCCCTTCATAACCTAGCCCACGGATTTGCCTGATTCAATGTTAAAAGATACAATTCTTGCAGTGAAGAAAAGTTTTATTCGTTCATCTCTTTCCATTCTCTCTCTCCTTCATTTGCAACCCTACATGCTTTTCTTCCTTCTTGTTTCTTTATATTCCTTCACGCTTTAATTCTAGAATTTATATTTCTTCCTTCATCTTCTGATAAGGATTTTAATAAGTCTTTCACTTCGCTCACAGCATTTACATGCATTTCGGGTTCAATGGTTCCTTCGTTTATTAAATTTGTATACGATGGATCCGACTTCGATCCAAATCATTTGGTCAAATAGAGTAGCGGTTACGTATGGATAGGCAGTTAGTTGTTACGGTAATAAAGTTGCCCAATGCCTGAGTTTTGAATGCTAGGGTTTGTATTGCGTTGTTATCAGATACATCGGTCGTATGAAGAAGAAGGTTTTAGTGCGTTAAATGGTGGGTGTTGTTGTTTTGTTGGGTGCAGGTTAGCGTTCCGAGTAGCAATTTGCTTAATATTGTGACGGTTAGATGTGGGCATTGTGCCAATTTGTTGTCTGTCAACATGGGAGCTTCACTTCAGACATTTCCACTTCAAGATCCCCAGGTATTATTTCTGTTTCTTTTCACACCTCCATTTCAGGACAGTATACATGTATAATCATGGGCAATCCTTTTTCTAGGAAATAAAATAATTTTATCCACCAATAACCACTTCCAATTTTTATTATTTAGTAACGAGTTATGCTCTATAACTCAATTTTTTTTCATACAAGTTATCTCATCTGTCAAGATAATATTAATTGCTTTAATTGATACAATTAAAACATACGTTTTTGAAAAGATATTAACATGAGAATGTGTTCAGAAAATGGTATTGGGATAGGTAAAATTTTCCTTTGACAAGAAAATGCTACATGTTACGTACCTTCTTGATTTTTGTTTTTAGCTTTTCCACATCTGTTTCTGACCATATGCAGTTTTTCATTTGAATTGTTTTCTTTATAAACTTTTCGAAACGTTTTCCTTTTCACAATTGGTGGCTTATGGTTTTGTCTATCCTCATTAATTATTAAATCATAGGAAACCTGAAATTACTCTATAGGATTAGACTAAAAACTTATCATAAATTGTTGTTTTATTTCAAAATGTAAATAGCTGGTACAGATTTAATTAAGTTGAGTAGTTTAATTCTCTTTTTGCTTTTTTTCTTCTTCAAACACACGGTCACAGAAATTGCATTTGAACTCTGAAGATTTAAACAAGGAAAGTGGGTCATCTTCCAAATGCAAAAAGGTAACTACGTTTGAGCCTGCCGATCATGAACCACCTAGACTGCCTCCCATCCGCCGTGAGTTCCCCTTCTTTTCCCTCTCTCTCTCTCTCTCTCTCTCTCACACACACACACACACACACATGTTCTTTTTTGTACTATACTGTAAGTATGTTAATTAATGGTCCCTGTACCATTGTTAGCTGTTGACAGAATTAAATACCATATTGATGCTAATGTGTTTAATTGATAGCTGAAGGCAAATAAATAGCCAACTACTTAGGCTTAAGTACTGGTTTGTACAAACAAATATTGAGAAAATTAATTAAGTGGTAGTTCATAAACAGTCAAAACTTAATAATCTTTCAATTGGTAGAGGAAGGGAAATCATGATTTTCATCTCACTCTTCATGCCTTCATATATAATGCATTCCAGATGTTGACATTACGTAGCAAATGTAACAGACTTTTTTATTGATAACACTGCCCTAGAACATCCTTCAAGGACAAAACAAAAGTACAGCAAATATAATATATTAATTTTTTTTTGAAACAAAAGACACTGCTTTGGTATATATTTTCGGACACTTTAAATGAATTTTTTCCGCTTTCTTATTTTTTAACAAGATAAAGTCCGTAGTATGCTTTATTTATTTTTTCATTCCGAAGTGGATACAATTGCCAGAAGAGTTAAAACGAGGTTTTCAGTTGCATGTGAAGGAATGACATAGAATGTGATAGACATTCATTCGAGTTCTTCTCTAAAATAAGCAGTAATACATGTACATTTGATTAAAATGTCATTATTACACGATTTGAGTTTAGGAAAATGGAAGGTTAATGAATGTCCTCAACGAAAAAAAAGTTACATGAATCTATATACTTTATTTTCGTTGAACTCCACTTAGAGTCTCTTTTAACTTCCATACTTTACAGCCCCATTCATGAACTACCATTTAGAAATACATATCTCATCACACTCCTTTTTATCAGTTGAGCTACCCTTAAAAAGCACTAGAATTTCAACTTCGATCACGTGTAGTTTATTTAGTAATTATATAAGGTTCAAATTAATAAGGAACTTCTATCTAGCCTCTTAAATTGTTTGGGCAAGTGATGAGTTCTATTCCTCAAACTTGTAAGCTTTGGTAGTTTCAAGATAACAATTGGGTTAGCCATCCAGCCAGCTAATAATGTCTTCATGCCAGTTAAAGACTGCCATAGCAAATGCACATAGCCAGGAATAGTTTTCCTTAATCTAAATGCACATACCTATCTCGGCAATTCTTAAGTATGAATGAGAACACAGATTATGGTGCAGTTAGATTTGTGGCACTTCATGCTACTTACTGGTTAGTTGTCATATCTGCCTAACTTTATTTAAAACAACGCAGCCCCAGAGAAGAGACAACGTGTTCCATCTGCTTATAACAGGTTTATCAAGTAAGTTACAAATTCATTCATCGCATATTAGCTGGTTATGAAATTGATTTCTTAAGCACACCCATTAAAGGCATTTACCTTCATTGTCGAATTTTACAGGGAGGAAATACAAAGGATCAAAGCTAGTAACCCAGACATCAGCCACAGGGAAGCCTTTAGCACTGCAGCAAAAAATGTAAGTATTAACCCATAAAAAAAATAAAAGTGAAGGATCTATATAAATAAATTATTGACCTTTCGCATATTCAATTCACATATTTTACATTTTAGTATATGAAGAAATTTTATTATGGAACGATGACTTCATATAGACATTTTGCATGGATTAGCGAATCAATTATTGTGTAACATGTGATTAAAAAAAAAAACATATATAGCTGTTATCCTCTTTTTCCATATTTTACATTATCTCATCGATAAATAAGGTAGTTGTTGCTGATTCGCATATCGTACTATTGATTGATTATTCCATGTAGGATTGTCAACATGGAATCATCGTTCCATACTAGTGTATTTCATCGTCAGCAATATTTCTATATTAGTGACTTTGCTGTATGAAATAGAAACTCAATTAATGGGCAACATCTTACGAAAAACAAAAGCACTAGGACGAATGGCAAAATTTATTTTTACCTATTTACTTCGACGTAATACAAATATTAACAACAGTGAAGTTAGAGCATGTAAAAGACATTACAAAATTTTTAAAAATGGAAGTTTAAGTTATGTGAAAGAACTGAACGATTTATATGTAATAATCATTTAAAGTTGATTAAGTTTGTTGGTAAAAAATATACGCGTAGGATATACACTTGTTAGTTCATAATATTCAGCTAGCAAACATCCAATTAGTACACATTTTCATTGGCAAAAAAGATGGAGAATTTTAATTCCTAATGTTAGGAATTTTGACTGGAAATTGATGGTGCTACTATTTAAACCACAAACCTTATAGGCTTATTATTATTATTATTATTATTAGTTGGCTCGAAAAATAGACATGCAACTTAAAAAATTTATTTAAATTTGTATATGCGGATCTGCAACAACTTCAGGTGAAGTCATACACTGAAATAATACACCATATAGCTGAATTACTATTCTTTCACACACACGCATAAATACCAACTATATGCCCTAATTATACGTAAACAGTCGAGTTCATGATTAGTGCTTTCTTTTTCGTAAACTACAAACAGATAACTATCCACTAACTATACACACACGCGCACACACACACATATACATGTATATATATCCCCCTCTCTCCTCAGTTTACTCATTAACAAACACATACGAATCTACTTAATTGCATGCTGGATTTCTTTTCGACTTTCCGTTAATGAAGTAGCATTAACTAAAATAAATTTAACAAACATCCACCTATGACCTTGCTTTGACACTGTTTCCGAGAAAAAAAAGGTTCTTTTCGAAATTCTTGTTTTTTTTTTAATTTAATGTTGTTTGAAACTGTTACTCTGGAAAACGCAAATTAATATTCCTTCAAACAAATAATTTAGAAAAATCAAATCAAATATTTAAATTAAGATTCTAATTTTTTTTTATAACATCAAACACAAAACCAGACGAGTCCCATTATACGTACAGGATACACTACCAAAATGACATAACTGTAAGTTGAGAAATTAAAAGAGAGACTAGAAGGAACTGATGTAGTAATATTTTTAAGATATAATTCTCAATAAATGAATTAAGAAAGAGGAATGATTTTGCTTGTAAGCTTTGACATGTTATACATATAACTGATTTTTTTTGTAGTTGGAAATTTTCACGATTGACGGGAATCATTTCTCCTTTTGGAGTGATGCGTTTGTTTGATTCTCTAATCTATATGAACAATGTGACAACACAATAGACTTAATTCTAGAAATGTGTATCAATGGATAAACTTGCTATTCTTTCTCATACACAGAGACATTAAGGTACTCTCCCACTTTGCACGCTTGCACTAGGTGTTAATGTTTTCACATAGCATCTTAATTAGATCTCTCTGTATCAAGTTTATTTATTGCTTTGCAGTGGGCACATTTTCCTCACATTCACTTTGGGCTGAAAGTGGACGGCAACAAACATGCCAAACTAGATCACCAGACATTCGGAGGAGAGGCTACTAAAAAATCTAATGGATTATATGGGATCAACGGTACTCTGTGAGTGGGAGAAGAAGCAGAAGAAGAGGAAGAGGAATATATATATATATATATAATGATGGTAATAATTAATGATAGTATAAAGGACAATAATAATAGTTTGAATATTTTAAAAACAAAAGAGGTTGATAAGAAGTCTCTCCTAACCAAATAGGAAAGCCCTTTCATTCACCTCACCCTTTTTTAATTTTCTTTTTTTTTTTTCCTTTTCTATTGGATTTATAAGTATGTGTGCTGCTCTCCTTTTCTAACCATGTAAGAAGTCACCGCTATTATAGTGTTTATTGCAAGTATGTTTGTACCACTTCTTTACAAGTTCTAAGTAAATTACATTTTGTAGAAAACTGTGTCCGCGTAATAAGTATGTAAATAAACCTCTCATTCTCTCTCCCACATGTTCAAAGATGACAAATTAGACAGCCACCTTGTCTAGTTTTAAGAGAGAGAGAGAGAAAGAGTGGCCTACTAGTTAAAGTTAACCGCTATGCCGTTTCGTGATTCAGGTATTTACCTAGAGGGCCATCGTCTCATTCCATAATCTGATGTATTCTCTGCTCTTCTGGGTTTATTATGTGCAACCCTTTATTGATAACTGTCATTGTTGTTTTTTCACGATTTTCTAGCCATTTCACTGCTCTATTAGCTGTACTTTCATTTACGCATATTACAAAGCATATGAGGGTCCATAGATGTAGCTCTTGTATATACTTTCCCGTGGATTTCAAGTTAGGAGAGCAAGTGCAAGAGGTGACCAATATAAACAAAAAGAAAAAGAAAAAGAAAAAATTTAATCAATATTTAAGTTAACAAAAGAAACTACAGAAATTGCTTGATTAAATTCCTAAAGACTACGTATAATCGAATTTCATTTTGTTTGTTATTGCATCCGGAAAAGCGTTTCAAATTTTTTTTATTCTTTCATTAAAAATATCCTTTGAAAATGACATTTAAAAAACCAAGTGAATAGATATTTAAAGAAAAACACGAAAAAATTAACTTAATATAAGTCCCAAAGTATCTTTTTTATCTATAAAACAATGCCAAACAGATCTGTGAACATGTTTCAAACAGAAAATTTATGTGAACCTCCATTAAACCACCTCTTGATTTGAATCATAATGAAGATCGAAGATATGTTTGGTCCAATTGTTATTGGTTTGGTGGGTAACTTAGCACTATCGTAATTTATGATTGTCAAAGGTAGTCATGGATGCAAGCTTTCTGTCCTTTCAGTACGTAGTAAAAAGAAATGGTAATAACAAATTGGGTGGCAATCATACGCATGAACACACGAACCAATCAGATCATTTGCCAGCAACTGTAGTTGCTCAGCTTACTCATATATATGGTATTTTATTTACCATATTAGTCGCTTTCTTCATTTCTTACATCACAGCAAAGAAATGGGTAAATGAAAAAGGTGATAAAACGATAAACGAACCCTAGTTTTCTCTCAACCACAGTGGAATATTCAATAATTTTACATTTCCCTTTATGGAGTTGGTAAAGTTTTCACGTCAGTCACTCTCGTACAAGGGATAAACAACTTCTTAAGCAATGTAATTATTATTCTTGTTCTTTTTCATGTAACTAGATATATCAACTTTGTTTGTTTTTACCTTCGCTATATTTTTAATCAGATACGCCTAGTTCTTTGAATGTTATTGACAAAACGTGTCAAATGATTGTCATGCTGACGTAGAAATAGAGTTTCTTTGTTGGTGATGATGATGATGGTGTTATTTAAACCGTTGATCTAGGTACATTAGTGGGGTCATAAACGTGGAAAAAGAAAAGCCCAAAATTTCGCCATACCAGTAAAAGGTGAAGAGTTGATACTATTGTCCATTTGTTTCGGTAGCACATAAATAACTATTCACTGTAGTAAAACAAGGAAGAGGGAGCCAAACGCAATGATACCCGGATAAAGAAAGGGTAAAGGGATTGAAATATAAAAATTGTAGAATGAAAGAAAGTGAAGGAGGACTCGGTTTGTCTGTTGGGATGGGGATAAGAGTACAGAATCCGATATGTCAAATCATGCAGTTGGCTATTTGGAGTCATATGGGAAAGTGGGTCATGCCCAAAGAAGATTGGTACCAAAAAATATATATATTATTTAATGGTTTTCTATATGTCTGGATTGGGCTG
This sequence comes from Dalechampia spathulata, assembly GCA_948192965.1. Classification (NCBI taxonomy): domain Eukaryota; kingdom Viridiplantae; phylum Streptophyta; class Magnoliopsida; order Malpighiales; family Euphorbiaceae; genus Dalechampia; species Dalechampia spathulata. Next base: position 2,468 of record CANYBF010903399.1, on the reverse strand, counting down.
TCATGTCACACGTATTATACACATAATATTCACAAATAGAGAGAAGGAATTGACGGAAAAAGAGAAGAGGTTGGTAGCCTACAGCCTACAGAGATGGGGCTATCCGGTGTTATTTAGAGAGAAGAAAAAGGGCAAAATGGAAAAAGAGACAGAGTAACAGCAGCAGCAGAAAGAGATAGTCAGTTCAGTAGTGACATAACATTTTACGAGTCGCGAACGTCAATGCTGGAAGAATGAGATTTTCCCACTAATCCACCCTCCAAATCCATGCGTTTTATATATACCCCACTGCTTGCCTCCTTGCCTACACCTCTCTCTCGCTCTTTCTTAAAGATTTTTCTCTCTCTTTCTTCTTTCCCTTTTTGTCTAATTGTTCAGGCCAGTTTGCATTTCGTGGTCCAGCGCACGATGATCCAAGCAAGAAACTTTTCTATTTTGGTTACAATGCATTTTCAAATCCATTTCAAGTTTCTACATCATATTGAAAATACTATTTTATTTTACAGAAAGTAGTTTTATTAATTTAGAAAAATTCAAAAAGTATTTTTCATCTCAAATGCACTTTATATAGAATTTTGAATATAGAACAAGAAAACTTCACATTAATAGTTTTTTCTTGAAGTATTGAATGTTTATTTGCAGTGATTTTTTTTTTTTTGATATTTATAATGAAAGATAAATGCAGTGTGTAGTGTGTAGTGTGTAGGTTTAAAGGTTCATTTACCCTTTAGTGTTGTCCAAGTTTATAGCAAAATAACTCTGGATTTATTTCTATTTAAAAATGACAAAATATATCTATTCATCTCAATTTCTGATGATAACAAATTAAATATTAATTTAATCTATAAACTTTGATATGATGATTAATGGTTATAGGTTAACTTTCTCTCATTATTTTATGATTAGCGTATTTTTATTGATTTTTTATGTCAAGATAAATTAAATCTATTGATCCTTTTTTATTAATTAATTTATAAATCAACAAATTATAATCATATAATTAATTGATAAATATTTCAAAGTTTAGTTTTGTATATTATTTCAATAAATTACATAAAATATGAAATTTAAAAAATAGATATTTTCAACTCGCCAAAGAAGGAACCAACTTCACATTACGAAATATTTAATTGAACTAGTTTGAAGTTGAACCCTGTAATTTAACAAAATATGTAACTCAAAAACAATCTGCCTAAGTTTATTTTTGAAAAAATATTTGCTCTTTTCATTTTGAACTATTTGGATATATCAAATATACACTAGCTTGAATTGTATAACATGTTAGGGCTTTTTGGTATTGATGTTTGAGGTTTTTGGGGCATTTAGTCATTTTTTTAATTTTAGGATGGGTAAATACGACCAACAAAAATGATTAAATATCGGTAATTTGTTAATAATTTAGAAATAAATATGACGGGCTTGGACCCAATCGCAAATAAAGACTAATATATAATCACTATTTTATCCAAATATCGTGACAAAAAGTTTTACTGCTGATTTATGACAATGATCCAACTCATCAAATTCAACTGAATTCTTATTTCAATCTGATTTTATAGTTTTTCAGTTTGATTTTGAAGATAAAAAAAAAATTAGTTGTATTGGTTTGATCCAGAAAATTAAACTAATAAATAAACAAAAATAAGACAAATTAATTGTGACACATTCATTAAAAATCCTTTCATAGTTTTATTAAAAAAATAAATAAATTTAACACCAAAATATAAAAAAAATAGTAATGTGATCCCCAATATTTATCATTTTACCTACAATAATCACCATATTATTGTTATGACATTTACCTATAATAGATTGTATGATAGAACCATTGAGAGAATTTATACCTGTTTTAAAATTTTATGGACATGCAAAACATGATTATATATATATATATATAAGTAATTGTATCTTTTTTATGAATTTATTTATTCATATTCTATAGATTTGGTTTTTTTAATTCATTTAAGTGATAGTTTTCTTAGATTTATTATGATACAAATGTTTTATTCAATTAATAAAATGATAAAAATATTATATTTTATAAATTTTTATTTCATAAATTATAAAATAAAAGAATAAAAAATAAAAGTATTTTTCATTTTTTATTTCATTTCTTTCAATTAAATTAAATTTATTTCTTTTCTAGTTATATATATATATATATATATATATATATATAGAGAGAGAGAGAGAGAGAGAGAGAGAGAGAGAGAGAGATAGAGAGATAAGTATGTAAGTAAGTAAAGATTTGTAAGATACTTCAAATTTGCCATATAGGTTTACAGTGTGAGTATGTAAATTTTATTTCAACTTGAGACTTAAGGGGGGGGTTTATAATACCAAATGACACTGTTCTTTTGTCGGTTTCCAAAATGGTCACTGATTTCAATTTTTTTTCTTTTCAGTACTTGAACTTCAATTTTTTTGCTTCCGGTTGATTAAATACACACGTGGCAGACCGGCAGAAG
>CANYBF010903241.1:0-12224 GCA_948192965.1 Dalechampia spathulata | reverse complement strand
AAAAAAGCATACAAAATCAATACGCAAAGCAATAAAACGAATCAATTTTCAGCAGTTTATGCATGGATATGATAGAAAAACACATAAAAAGCAATATAAAAGTGAATGAAGATGCCAACCTCTTGTAGATTCTCCTTAGCTCTAAATAAAGGGATGAAAGGATCGTCCAATTCCAAGTTTTAGGGATAAAATCACCTAAAGTCTAAATGATTTGTCAATTAATTAACCCTAATTACTTAGAACTATCAAATTTTAGGTTTAGGAGTGTTTTTCAGCCGTCAGAAAACCCTAACCTCGTAAGTCTCAAAGCTCTAAAATTTTACAAAACTCGGATCCCCTTGCAGAATGGTGCCCTAAGGCATTTAATAGGGACATATGCGATCGCACATGCCAACATATGCGGTGTGCCACAAACATACGTGATCGCGTATGCTTGCACATATGCGGCGGTCAGACATGCTCGATCGCACAAGTCTGGCGGGTAACGAGCTGAAACGGGCCAGAATTGGCCCAGATCAGCCCGAAACGGTCCGAAACAACCCTGAAGTGGTCCTGGATCAACCCAAAGTCAACCTGGGTCCAAAAACAGGGTGCGACAGGATATCATGAATGAAGATTGGATGATGGTAATACGCCATAAATGTATGAAAAGGGTAAAAGTACATATGTATGCATTTAATTCATATACATTAAATGGTATGCCTAAATGCATACATTTGACATGAAAAGTGTATTATGACCATAATAGACATGACTAAGCAGATCATGAATTGAAATGTAAATATGCTAATATGTCATCTATATGTTACATAATTGACCTTTTAAAGGGACATATGATATTTTAATATGATTAAACACTATAATTGTATTATGAATTCTAATATTAAATGAATGAATTATGATGATGATGCTACTGGCATTACAAAAGGATCAAAGGTAGCATTACTTCATCATGAATACAGTGGAATCATGAAAATAGGTTTGTGCTACAATTAAGCTAATTCCTTAATAGTACATTAGCAAGTAAGCTAAAAGCTTACCTTGATGTTAACATGTACTTACATGTTTTAATTCATTATTTTACTATGCTATAATTATGAATGGTCAATGTTATATTGAATGTGATTCTCAAAGAGCATAGATGATATAGTTTGATATCACAACTTACTTTATAAGGTTGATAGTTAAAGTATCATGATTATAGAGAATTAATATGATAATTATCTTCTTCATTTATGATGTTATTATGTTATGATTATGAATGGTGGTTGGTATATCGAGAATGATTACCAAAGAATATAAATTATGTTTTATGATATCACGACCTATCAAATAAGGTCAACAGGTATAGTGTTATGATCACAATGATATTATGAGATATTTCTCTCTTTTATTGATGAATATTCATATAAAAAGCATGTAAATAGTGAATATTACATGATGAATATTGTTAAAGATTGTAGATAATACCTTGTGATATGATAACCTAATAAATAAGGTAGATTGGTGAAAGATCATAGATATAGAGGTATGACATGGTATCTATTGAATTTCTTTATGAAAGTTTACATGACATAGAATGTGAATGATGACTTTTGATAAAAGAATGATGCTACATCTTATTGTTACACCGTTATAGTACTACAATGTATTAGTTACCTTGTTTAAATTTTATGATTATACAAATATGGTAACTTACCTATGAAATGTTTATAAATTGCAAATAAAAGTTATAGTTGGTGGTCCATAAAGTATCAGGACCTATTAGTCAAGATCAATGTATGATGTTATATAGTAATTGTACTATGATATGTTATTGATCTTATTTAATGTTTAAAATTATATAAAATGAGTTACATATGGTATTATATTTTGATGCTTACATATTTTCAACATGGCATCAAAGCATAGTTATTAATATCATGTCATGAATCATACAAGTATAAAGGCATATTCATAACATACCATAAAGAGGTTATAAGGTGGAAAAGGAAAGGAAAGAGATGGTTACAGAGCTTGAATAGAGTTTGTTATTAGGTCACATAGTTTGATTTGCTTAGGAAATTGTAGAGTTGGATTCCTATATGGAATTAAAGAGTTATACATACATATATATATATATATGATATGTTTCTACAAGAACTAATGATACTGGTGCATTAGACCAGTACATGATTGTGCACAATCATAGAGGTAAAGAAATTGATACAGGAAAAATAGAGGGCCATGCATAGCATAATGGCATTCATAATACATACAACATGGCATTACTACATAATGATTCAGATACAGTTATAACAGATGTTTACAATGCTAATGCACATGATATGATTATGTCACAAAGGATATGAAATACAATTATTTGAGCTTACGCTCATAGGCAGTAATGTTATGCTGAGAGCATGATGTTATTCATTAATAGCATTTATATGTTGATCGTTTACAAAAATATACATACAAAGATAATGATTCATAGTCTTTATTATATTATGAATTGCTAATGATAGGAATACACGACAAAGTTAAAGTATGACACTTTATAGTACTTACAAGATTTAATTATGTCATGGAAATGTTTATAGCAATGATAACAAAAGATATTGGCATATGTTAAAACAATATAGTAAATATATTATGAAACTTGTATTTCTCATAAGTACACATGAAAGGTTATAGATTCAATGGATACAAGTGATGTTGTACCATGATAAATGAGTTGTTATAGAATTTCAATGAATGTTTTATAATGTTATGGATCTACTGTGCTTATAAATGATAATTATATGCATGAGTTGCTTGAGAATGCTATTCTTGATTCATTATATGATGATGTAACTATTATTTATGATTAAGATTAATTTATACAGTAATTATTGATGCCATGAAAGTTATTATGTAATACATGATTGGTTTATAATTATTTTGCTTCATGATTATAGAATCACTGAGTTTTATACTCAACGTTCATCATTTAATGGATGCAGGTTAGAAGATCTCTATGAATTATTCAAATTCAGAAACACTAGTTCAACAGGACTCACTTTGATGGTAAGGACTTGGTTTAGTATAATGTTTTTCTATATAGTTATGTTTTACAGCTAGAGTAGTGTATTAAGGCAGTAAATACATGTATATGATATGAGTTATGATATTATTTAATGTTTTCTTTAGACATGATATATAGTATGAATTTTACATGTATCAAGTTTATGAGAAATAAATTACGTATACTTTTTAGTTACTTATAAACATTATTTTACAAGATAGAGTTTTAAAAAAAATTTACTTCCCTTATACGATAATCAATTGTTTCCATTTATTTGAAAACTGTTCATTATTTTATGGGAGCATGTTTCACCATAAGGGGTATGACACAAACAAATGTTAGTATAATACCATAGGTATTTAAATAAATAATCATGATTATAGACTTGATATAGTTCATTGAAGTGAAAAAATTTATAGATCCTTTGTAGAGCAATTAATAAAGTTTTATGGTTTTTTTATGATATAGTAGTATTAAAGCTATGGTTTTTTATGATATTAGAGCTATGGTTTTTTTATGATATTAAAATTTGAAATTGCATGATATTTTATTTTTACTACTTATAAATGATATGTTGGATAGCTAGGAAAAAATTTATGATCTTGATACTGATTAGTGTGATCCGATTAAATTTTATTACAAAGTCAATAGAAATAACTTATATAGTTATGATAATTGGGGATGAAGACAGAGGTAATCATGATCCGCAAGAGAGTACATCTAAGGCTAGTAATAGAGTCGAGGCTAGACAGGTCCCTATTGAGCAAGTTAAGCCTCTTGAGAGGGTACCTCTTATAGAACAACCATTAACATCCATAGTAAACCCAGTAACCACACAAATAGCTAATCTTTTACAGATACCACAGGCCATATGACCTCGTTTATACAAGTGCAGCCACAGATAATTGAGAGAGAGTCAGCTCAAAAGGATTTTAAGAAACTAAGACTATATAGGGCAATATATTTTTTTGGCATTATAGATCCTTATGTTGTAAAGATGTGGTTAGACTAGACTATGAGAGTATTGAGGAAGCTTGATTCCATAGACTATATGAAATTTAAGTATGTTATTTCACTACTTCAGGATGATGCATACAAATGGTGTAAGATGGTACCTAATAGCTTAATGGAGCCACCAATGCTAACCTAGAATGATTTTAAAGGGAGTTCAGATAAAAATATGTTCCCTTAGCATATACTGACCAAAAATTACAAGAGTTCCTTGGCCTGAGTTAAGGAGATATGATAGTAGTAGAGTATGAGAGGGAATTTACATAACTAGCTTACTATGCTATTAGCATACTTACTACTAACAAGGAAAAATGTAAGCAATTTAAGTGAAGATTAAGACCTTGGATTCAGGCACTAGTATAAGAATTTAATTATGAGGATTTCTCTATGTTGATAGATAATGCACTTGGGCAGAAGTGTACTATTAATGAAGAAGAATAAGGTTGAGCTATGCAGGTAAGAAAATTGGCAAATGATGTTAGTTTGTCTTTTAATTATAGTAAGAGAGGGAAGTTCAAAAGCCCTTTCATGCCTAGACATATGAGTTATAGACCATCAGTACCTAAATAACCTCGAATCATCCAATCATCGGGATAAGATGATTTAGGGTTTATGTACTATTATACTTATAACAGATATTATAGAGTGGGAACTGGAGTATGTTAGTGTATGCTCTAGAGCATCATGTTTTATTGTAATTGAATGATTTATCAATAAAGGCATTATTCATTATTCAGTTTACTTAAAAGGTTATTAACTAAATAATGAATTCCAAGATATTGGAATAGTATAAAGGAATTCATAAAGAGTTTATGAAATGAGATTCTTATTGTATGCAAATGTTCAATATATAAATTATCCCTAATTAATGTATTAATAAGAATGGATATTATAAATGTAGTTAAGATGAGCACATGTTATACTTCCTTTAGGGATGATTCATATTCATCATGACAAAATTGTCTAAAGTGAACATGTGGATGAGCAATAGAGGACTGACTCATTGGAGGCCTTGCCAGTAAGATTTTATATGGATAATTAATTTAAGTCTATGAAATATATCTCACTCATATCAGTAGTGCAAGTATCCTTAAGACCTAAGATAACAATGTTATCTTAATTATGGATCACTATGTTTTGACTCTCATGTTTTATTCCTCCATAAGAGGCGTTCATAACTTAGAGGTTGGATATAGTGTGAAGTAGTTAAAGGTATTTGCTTATCAACAAAGGATTCACCACCCCAGGTTAAATGTAGGGGTTTTATCTCATTGATTCATGTAATATTATTTATTCAGGAATCTCTGGCAAGAGTAGAATGCCTATTAATGAATGAGTTTCATAAGGGAATTTTGGGAATAAAGATTATGGTACATGAAACATCAAATTTATGCCATGGTCTAACACACTTGATTATGCATTGATGTCACATCCATACACATAGCGTATTGCATTGATTGTATGTATGATGAATGTTAATTATTCTGTGTATGATTGAGATTAAAAATGAAATTTTGTTATATGTGAAAATGATATGGTAAGTAAATGACATGTTATTTGATATCGATATGACAATAATTGGTGAAATTATTGAATAGTGAATTATATAGTAATGAGATGGGTGTAACGTCGAGATTAATATTCAGTAAAGGTACAGATATTATTTTTATATATGTTATATATATGGATTTTTAAAGAATATTTAATATATATACATTTGCTTGATTAATAAATTTGTTTACGTGTGTGAGTGTACGTGTAATTGCATATGAATATGTGCATATGTATGTGGATTTATGTATATTGTTTTAAATGATGATTAAAATGTATGTATATATAAATATAAGAAGTTAAAATAATATGTAGGTATATGTAATGATACATGTGTATTACATATATACCATGTATTAGTGGATATATTTTATAATATTATATATATTATAATATATATAATGTATTATAGAGGTATTATACTATAATGTATGTATATTATGTATTATTATATATATATGTATAAGTGATAGTGGAATTTAAGGATGTGTTTTGGTGTGTGTAAGTGTACTGAACCAAATGCTTTCTCCTTATTAACCTAAAGGAACTACTTGATCTCTTCTTCATTTTCCATCAAAGCTTTCCTTTCTTTTTTTTCCCTTCTCCTCCTTGTTTCATCGAGATACTGATTCCCCTTCTTCTTCTTCTTACTTCACTAAACTGATTACTTCTTTCCCTCTTACTCCACTTTCACTGCATCTTCCATTTCCTCTATTCTTCCTTTTGTATCACCGTAGAACTTACCTCCCTCCCTTGTTTTATCGATCCATCTTCAAGATGCATGCATGGGTGTTTCAATTTTATGAGCTATACTAGAAAGACCAAGCGAGTGAGGGCATAAGGTAGTCAAAGATCAATGATTGTAAGGTGAAAAACTTCTTGTGTGATGCTGTTTATTTCTTCTTCCTTTTCTTTTTTACTTTGTTTTGATCTAAGTATGTATTTAATGTTAAGAGAAGAACTTACTTTAATGCGAGTTGCTGTTAAGTGATGTTATGTGAATCTCCTTGGTTTTGGTGTGTAAATTAAATATACTGCCAATGGAATGGTTTTATGTACTATTTATATTGTGTTATGGTGAGGTTATTTCATAAATAGGGAATGAACTTATGATTGCCATGTGTGTGTATTATGTGAGTTATAATGTTTTGGATGTGTATGTATAACTAATTGGGTATTGTATTTTATAGACATTCTATATGTTGAATTGGTACATGAATCTATGTAATAATTATTTAAGAATAAAACTGAACTGAGTTGTTATGAGTAAGGTAGATTGTATATGTTAATGTATGGTTTTATATATGCTTGTTTTAGAATGGAAGTTTACAACATGTGCTGTTTAAACTATACTTAGACCATATTTTATTTATTTAAGGAATGGAATAGAGCTTGTGGCAACTTGTGTATTTAAAGCTTAAATAGTTGAAATTTTAGACGAGTAATAGGTCTTGGAATAGCTCTTTAAAAATATTTTTCTATGGTTTCAAATTGGTTTTGTTTTGAAATTGGTTACTGCCAAAAAGGCACTTGGAAGTAAGCGGTTCCATAAGGGATTAAAGATGAAATATGATGTACCAGCTAGTTTAAGTGCTTAATTTGTTACCTTAATGGATGAGTTTATGGATGCATGATATATGGTTAGAAAGCCCTCTAAACCTATTTGTCAATGGTACAAAGATTGCTCTTTTTGGAAATTGATTTCTAAACCGAAATGAATAAGGAAAGCAAATTGTTCCTATGGTGAATGTATGATGCGGTTGTGTAATATTTAACTTGTGCATGTGAATTGGGTATCTTAATAAGTAATATTATGAGCATATTATATATTACCTTAAACTTTACTAAACCCATTTTATAATGATACTAAGCTTATTTAAATTGGAATTTAAGTGGCTTATGAAAAATAAAATTAAAAGAGGTTATTTCTTAAGGATTAAAAGAAAGTAATTTAAATGAATTTCCAAATTAACTACTTTAATTAATTATCTTAATAAATGAATTAATATATGTATAATATATCATTAAAAAGCTTTTTAAGTCTATTTTACTATGATATCAAATTCATTTTAATTCAATGAGATTTTCATTTAACAATAAAGGAAAACAATAAATTGGTTTTGGGATTTACTAAAAAGTAATTTTATATAAGATTTTAAAGTGACATATATATTATTTACTTAAATAAACAAATTTCTATATGTATGATATACTATTTGAAAGCTTATTAAACCTAGTTTTCAATAATATAAAGATTATGTTATTTTGATAACATATATTTCATATTTTATCTCGTGTAACATGATAGCTAATATGGATAGTAATTGCATTTTTGAATACTGTTATAAATTCCTTATTTAATATTATGTTTTAGTATGTGAATTGACTTATTATGCATAAATGACTGTTATACAGTAGTGTATACATATAAACTATAAAATGATTATAAAAATGTAAATTATGAATGATTAAGGATTATATTCAATCTTTGTATTAAATACAAACATTGTATTATGATTTAGGTAGTTCCGAGGATAGTCAACGCATACCACCAGACAGGTTAGACAAAGGGAAGGCTATTGCAGGTTTGTACTAGTATTCCTCAATCATTAAATGATCTATAAAGGAATGTCATTATAATTTAATGTAATGTCATTGAATGATTATCCATAACATTATATTATATGCATTTATTATTTCATAATCATGAATGCATCATCATATCAAGCATAACATGACATATCATGGAGAAATAAGAAAGGAGGAAAATAAGCAAAATTGAGGAAATGTTTAATGAAAGTGTACTGGGATATAAAATGGATTTCCATAGGATCAAATGAAAATGAAATGGGTTCCTGTTTGTTGAACCATAGAAATGAAAAACTCAGTACAGAAATGTGCACAATTGAAAAAAGGGCCTAATGAAATGAAAATGGCAAAGGAAAAGTAGAGGGAGAATGCAATTCATAAATTGCATTCTCAAATGCACATTTCATTGCATGTAACATTTATCGATGAAATAACATCTGAAATTTTATAACTGTTATTACACTATGAATTGTTATGAATGAATGATGGCTATGTAACAAAGTTCACAGGCAAATAGCAAAGGTGGTTACAGGTGATAATATTATTTAGCTAATGGCATACTTTATTTCTAAATAGAAATATTAATGAAATGCTTGATTATATTAGAAATGATGATTCTATGATATTGTATGAATTGTTATGTTGATTATGATTATTCATTTTACTGGCACCACTGAGTTTTATAATCAGCATTTATCAATTGATGAACGCAGGCACTAGTGACATAAGAGAGCAAGGGATATAACAGTGTCAGCAGTAGGTCCCTGAGGTAGTGATTTTAGGTAGAGGACTCAAACTCCAAGGCAGACTCCTACTTCTTGATTTTCATGGGACTTACTCTTTTGTATTATTAGCAGTAAAAATAGTTATAATGTATAAACTGCTATATTTTATAATTTACAATGTAAATATAACAATGCCACCAGGGATGTCCCTAAACAAATGAAGTAATGTTTTCTTGCTTTTACCATTTAAGAGTGTCGAATCAATGCATGCTTGACTTATGATATTATCCCACTATACAGGTTTACGGAATGCTTACAGGTGGTATATCATTATACATGTTTTACATCATTCAAAAAAAAATTATATTGCATTTAACAGGTTAATTATTTAAATCCTTTGTAGGGTGGTTATCAGTTTTCTAACTTAGGAAGTTGGTAATCATGCTACGAGAGCATGTTACACCATTGGACATGTGACAATTGAGTTGACATTAATCCATACTCAAACCTAAATGAGATAGTGGATGGTGAAAAGAGTTTATTGTATAGAATCTGATATGGAAGGGTTGTAGTCAAACTAATGACCTCTTGACATTTGGGTAGTCATGACATGTGACTATACACCACTCATGATTTACATATGATATTATTAAATGAAGTTAATAATAGATTCATATGTTGCCAACATGCTAAGAACCCAAAAGGTCATACACTAAAAGTAAGGGAATGATAATCATGAATGGATATTGGTGAAATAATGTTTTTATGGTTATAAGATAACTTCGATTTTTTATGTTTATTAGAAAGATCATGAAAGGATCTTCAATTTGATACCAAGATCACTGAAATTTGATGAGTAGAACTCAAGATACAACTGATTTAAGATTACATGATCTACATGCATGGTATATACGGGTTTTTGATAGAATTAATTGACTTAATGGTCAAAATGTGATTGTAACATAACTTATTCATGTATGATTAATTAAATGGAAGTTCACATGATTGCCATGTGCTTCTAAAATAAGATTTAAGTCAATCACATGCAAGTCACATGGTAGAAGCATGTGACATGCACATGACTTGACTTATTATAACCTAAACCTAATTAGGGTTATATCATTATGTTTTAGTGAAAAAAATAGAGTGACAGAAGGATATTTTATCTACCTCTTTTCTCCTTCTATTTCCAAGAATTTTGAAGCACAAGAACAAGGAAAAACAATTTGGTTTTGATTGAACATCAAGAAGAAAAATGAATTCAATTATTATTCTCCATCCATTCCCTTTTCTATTTTATTTTACTAGTCTCTAAACAAATCTAGTAATTTGGATTACTAATCATTCTCTTTACTTGTGTGGATATTTTGGAGACCCTCTATCCTTAGGGATTGAAAATTTTGCTACAACTTTTCAGAAGAACAAGAAAGAAAGAGATCGGCTTATAAGTAAGTTTTCAATCTCTTCTTCATAATCTTCTTTGTGTTTGATGTTTTTTTTTATGTATAGAATTGCTAGATACAATGAAATCACATGTTTAAAAATTTTTAAATTACATATTCCACTACTAAACATGTTCTCATAAACCAACAGTGGTATCAGAGCGATTTGGTTTGCAATCTATGCATAGAACACATGAGATTTTGGTTTTTTCACTTATTATAACTTGCAGTATTTTTAATTTTAAAGGGGTTAATGTTTGAATTTGGATTTAAAATTTTAACCACTTATTCTTCATTGAATTAGCTTAGTTTCTATTAAAAAAAATCATCTACATATATAAAAATTTTATGAGATAAAAATTCATATATTGCTCATGCTTATAATGAAAGGCCAAATGGATTTTTATGTTGTTCTTAATGTTCTTGCTTATTTATTGCATGTTTAATTATTTAACATGTAATAAATCAAATATTTAATATGTTAACTTGATAATGGAGCATTTTGAATGAATTTTGATTCGATTTGGATGTGATTTAATTGAAACCATGTTCATATATGCATAAGAAATTCTTTTGTGGTATATTCAGTATTTTCAAAACTAATTGCTCATGTTTTTCATTAATTCATGTATTTTAATGTTTAAGACACATTAAAGATTTTAAAAATGAAATTTTATTAAATTTGGAGATCAAATAGTATTTTATTTGAATTAAAACTCTTAAAAAGAGCAATTTGAGCATGATAAGGATTCTTATTGGTTTTGACTTTTGTTTTAATTTCTAAGTGATATATTAATATTTAAATTATCATTAAATAATTAATATATTACTGTTTTGATAATTATTTAATTTAATAAATAATTTATTCAAATAGAATTCAAAACATGTAAACCATATGTTTTCAAATGCAAGCCCAATAATTATTTTAAAAGGTAAAATTTGTTTGAATTTTAAAATTGAAAAATCAAAATTAAAATTATGAGGAGATTATTTATTTTGAATGTATGGATGGATGATTGGCATGATGGTGATTATGGATTTAGCCCAATGTGATTGAGCATATGCATCATTTTATAATTTTTGGTAAATAGGGCCTACAAGTCCTGCCTTTCCTTAAAATCTTTTTGTACTTCTCTTCTCATCTACTCCCCCCAAATATAACTATGGGTTTCTACTATTAAGATTTATAATTAGATTACGTAGGGTGTAAAAGATACAAAAAGAGGCAAAAGGAGCAAAGGAACAAAGGTGTGACCAAAAGTGGAACTCCAAGGCAAAATTTGTAATAAAATAGTATTGTTTCAAGTTTTGGGGTTTGTAAAATCATGCATAACTTAGGTTTGACCTTAGACTTAGAAGTCCATAATCATCATATTATAAATTGTTATAATGATGTATGTATGAGTTGCATAAGCATGCCATAGCATGCATGAGCCAGGACCATGCATGGTGCACCAATTGCACATACCCACCTTAAATGTTTTAATGACATAAAAGGTGTCACGTCTTCTGGCTGCGTAACATGCTCCCGTAAAATGATTACTAATTTTCCATCAAGAAAAACAACAATCATCCTACAAGGGATTCCAAACATTTATAACTAGAGTGGAAATTTTTTTTTCCAATTCATTTATAGGGTCCTTGGTTCAACAAACATACATTGTTTAGTTCATACCATATATATATATATATATATATATATATATATATATATATATTTAGTATCATAGTTGTACACACATTATTACATGTTTATAATATATCAAAGTTCAAGATACTGCCAAAGTGCTTATTTGAAATATTGCACGATTAATACTTATAAGAAGTCCATAATATCTTTATTACCAAATAGATTGCTTT
>CANYBF010903101.1:0-13618 GCA_948192965.1 Dalechampia spathulata | reverse complement strand
GAACCATCCGGTGGCGACTCCTTGCGACTCTTTCGAGTCCGTATCATTCCCTAAGGGAACCCCTTAGGAAGACTACACTTTCGCTCCAAGTGCGGTCCCCGGTCCGTGACTTTCGCAAGCCTCGCTCTGGGCACCGGCAGAAACCGGTGCTCACACAGGTGCTTAAGGCAATGGGCCGAATAAAAGAAGGCCCAGTTAGGAGAAACACTTCAGCGTTAAAAACCCCACAGTCGGATTCTCGTTATCCCTAGACGCAGTAAAAATCATAAAGTAGCCATATCTCTAGCTCCGGCCAGAGTAGCCGAGCAAATGCCCGACGTGACCAACAAAAACCTTAAAGTATTAATTTCTTCTTTTCTGTTTTCTTCTTTCATTTATTTTTTTCTTATTTACATTTATCAGTTTATTGATATTGGTCCAATTTGTTTGTCGTCTTTTTGTTTAGAATAAGGATGCACCTGTAGTGGAAGATGTGAAAGAGGATGAGAAGGAGAGTGAGGATGAAGATGATGACGATGACGATGACGATGATGATGATGATGATGAGAAGGAAGATGGTGCTTCGGATTCCTATTTATTTCCCTTTTTCTTTTATCATTTCTTTGTTCTTACTTCTATTAATTTTGGGTTACCTGTAAGCTCAACTTGTGGATGCCGTCAAGAGAAGACTACCTGATGCTTAATAAGTGTGTTTATCTTTCTCAATTTGGTTTTATTTGGCTGGTAGGACATGTTTCGATTAAGAACTTGTCTCAATTTCATTTCCAACATTGATTTATGCTTTCATCAAGATAGATATTTACATGGTTTTTGATAGATATGAACTATGAAATTCTTGAGTTTAAATCAAATGACTTTATTATAAATGAATTTTAAAGTTATTTCACTGAAACCACAGGATAAGAATTTACAAATGAAATGGATTCCTTCAAAGATAGTGCTAGTGTTAAGTTAAAATTTGTACTAACTTAAACATTATTCTTCCTCCGTTGTTTTTATGTATTATTGGAATCAATTGCTTACTTGAACATCTGGTTTCTGGTCTTTTTGATGATTTATCTTATTTACTAGATGTGTACTGGAGGCATTTCCTAGTTTTGTATGATTTATCTTGGAATTTGGCCAAACGCATCCAAGTAATTAGAGCAAGTGTTTGAGTTTTTATAAGGGGAGAAAAGCAATAGAGGGTAAATTCTAGTTTTGATCCTGCAAGAAGCTATTTGTAGGATTTTTGAAACTAGCATCAAGTTTTATGAATTTCTTTTTGTTTTGGAGGGATTGCTCTTGTGATCTCTCTCCAACCTTTCCTTTCTCTCTCCTGTTCAACATATTAATTAGAATGTAAGATGCAGGTGCAAATAGGAGTTTGAAGCAAAACAGAAGTGAAAAGAAAAGTCGCAAGGTTGAAGCTGGGAATGAAGGTTGTTACTGGTGTTAGCAGGGTCACTATAAAGAGAACCAAAAATGTTAGCTCTCTAGTTTAGTCCTCCTTTAATTCATTGAGTGCTTGATTTTTTGTTCTAAAGAAAAATCACATTTTTTGATGCCTTTCAGGTACTATTTTTCATTTCAAAACCAGATGTTTTCAAGAGCTCAAACTCTGAGACATATGTCATATTTAGGGAGGCAAAGATTGAGGATTTGAGTTCTCAGCTACAGACACAGGCTGCCCTGTCACGCCCAACCCATACCTGGAGTAACATGCTCTCGTAGCATACACAATGACCTCCCATAAGGAGAACTACCATATATACCACAAGGGATACATATACATGCATTATAGACATTGTATAGGGACCACACGTATAATGGTGGTGCAAAGGTTGCAGCGTACTAATGTAAAACCTGGATGTCTCAACATACATTCAATTGAATGAATATGCCATATATATATATATATATATAGACACAGATTCATCCTAATATAAGGGTTCTGGATAATTACAATGTCCCTAACAAAATTACCACTAGAATATAAATATTTATTGCCTCTATGATTTGTATAAGCTACAACAACAAGCTAAACAAAAATGGAGCATGTGCGGCTGTCCCAAGACCACCACGAGAATAAGATTGTTGCCGAAACCAACTCTCTCTGCTGACACGAGCAATCACTTCTCGGGACCCTCAACCGTAGGCTCAGAACCTGCGTCCATCAATTGATAAATGCTGAGTCAAAGACTCAGTGGTGCTAGTATCATATAGTCACAACACATAAATAACATACAGTCAATCCACATGCCAATCAGGCACATTCACACATAGATGCAATGGCATGTCATGTATCCTCTCCTTTTGTTTCCCTCATTCCTTTCCATACTCTCACACTCCTTTGTTTTTCCATCATTGTGCATAATGTTCTACCATGCTGGGTCCCTGTATGTACCGGTACTCAACTCCCAAAGGAGGGCATTTACTATTCGAGTCTTTGAAACCCTTTATCTTTTAAACTGTATGTCTCGAGACTCAACTCCCATAAGAGGGCACTGTAATATATACGATTCCATTATGGAACCCTGTAATATATGACCCAATATGCCTTTTTCCTAATCTCTCTCACTCTCTTTCTTTTATCCAGGCTTCCTCGTCTCATGAAGATGCATCAATGCCAAGTTATCACGTAACATAATAAATAAGGGATGCCTTTCTAAGTAATCATCAAGCTCATATCATAAACACATAGCAACATATGGGGATTGATCCCCAAGCATTAGTTTCTTAGCCATACTTGGCCTAGAAGTGAGAGAAAAAGCAAATAAGGCAACTACCACAAACTAGCACAAACCTGGGATAAGCTACTTCTAGCCCGTAATCCGAAGACCAATCACTAAACTCGTTTCTACAAGCTCTCACGGCATAAAATAGCAAAGAAATGAAAGTCTACTATTATATTAAGGGTAGAAGGGTTTAGAAGAGTGAAGAACAAAAGAAAGTCAAAGGAAAGTCAAAACTTATCCTATTTTAAAAAGGCACTTTTAAGTCGTGTATGGTCGTACCCAATTCTGTACGCCTGTACCAAACTGAAAGTCCTGATGCCCTATTTTCCTGTGAGCAGTGGTATGCCAGTACCACCCAAATCTTCCTGAAAAACCAATTTTCCTGGGAGCAACAGTACTACCGTACAGTCTATTGGTGCACCCATACCGTCTCCAGGAACTCCAAAACCCTCATCCCTCATACTTGGTACACCTGTATGAGTATTTGTATGCCCATACCGCCACCTAAAACCAAGTGTCCAGCCTAAAAACACTTCAAACACATGCCTAGACACACATAATAGTTGTCCCTCATCCAATCGAGAAGTCACACTTCCCAATAAGGTGACAGCATCACAAACACCATCATAATCAACATCACACATATCCACAGCTCACACATTATTCAACATACCAATCAAGGCATACATACAATAAGTAATACATTCTCATATAATAAAATACATACGTATACATGACCCTGTACATATACCCAACTCATCACTCACATGGGTGTGACATGCCCAATAGTTTAGGATGCCAGATATAGCTTCTATGCTTCCAAAATCAGATGTTTCTGATGGTGCTGCTACTAGTGCACCGGCTGATGAAGAAGAGAAAGAAGTTGATGAGATAGGGGTCGAGCCTCAAGACATTGATCTAGTTATGACATAAGCAGGAGTATCAAGAAATAAGGCTATCAAGGCACTCAAATCCAATGATAGAGACATTGTTAGTGCTATTATGGAGCTTACCACTTAAGTTGGGACGTAGCAGCCTATTTTATGTTGAGTTTAGTTCAAAGTATATTGTCAAATTGCCTTATGGTTAAATGACTGGATCATCTGCTATTTCTTTAAAGCATCAGTGCAGTTTATATGCAATGATTCAAGTTTTTTTGGTTTCTCGGTATGTCATTTTTTAGCTTGAATTTGCATTCCTCAAGTTTGAATTGCCTACTCGTCTTTAGAGAAAGAGTTGGAATAATGAATAGCATTCTCAAAATACTGAATCAGATTTTTGGCTAATTGATGTGATTTTATTTGACGAGTCATTCTTCGTCCATCCTTTACCATCTCCATTTTGCATGGTTCGAGTTATTAAGATGTTAGTTATTTAAAATGGGGCTAATTAGTATTGGAGCAAGAATGGGCCCAATCCAAATGCAAATCTTAATTGTTGATAATGGGCTGGACCTAACAAATGGGTTGTTGCATCATGCGTGGATCGTATCGGAGTGAGTGAGACCTGATCCACTAAAATGCCTTGAGGCATTTAGTTTATTAGCTCTTTTAATTTTAAACTCTTCAATCCTCCTTCTTTTTCCTGATGTGGGATTCTTCATTTCCCACTGTAGCTCCTTCTTCCTCCTTCAACACTCCCCCTCAAGTCTTTATGGGCTCGAGCTTTTTAAGGTCTGTTAAGACTTGCTTTTTCACTTTCTTCATCTAGGCCCAATTTTTAGAGTCTTAGAGGCCTGGGCTTGTACTCTTTTTCCTTTTCTCTCATCAGTTTTCTCTCATCAATCTCAAAGGCCTACTTTTATTGGGCTTGGACTGGTATTCTAGGTTTGGTCCATTCTGGTTACTAGCCCGATCTTCATTTGTTACTGAGCTGCAGTGAAGTCTGATTGTCCTAGGCCGGACTTGGCATCTTAGAGGCCTGCTTCTCTTTAGGCTTGTACTCCTCCTTTCTTCATCTGTTGTAATCTCAGAGGGCTTCTGTTTAGGCTTAGACTGATCTTTTGATTTTTTAGGCCGCAGGGGTACGCATTTTTGGGTCTACTTGGATCGAGTCAGCCCAACTTCTGCATCTTGGACCAGATCTTTAACTTGGGCCGGAAAGCCCATTGGGCTCTGATACCACTGTTGGAGCATGAACAGGCTCGGTCCATATGCAAATCTTGATTGTTGGAGTGTTGGGCCTGACAATGGGCTGCTGCATCATGCATGGGCTGCACCAGAGTGAGTGAAGCTTGATCCATTAAATGCCTTGGGCATTTTAGTTTATTGGCTCTTTCAATTTTAAACTCTTCAATCCTCCTTCTTTTTCCCGATGTAGGATTCTTCATTTCCCACTACAGCTCCTTCTTCCTCCTTCAATAATTAGCATATAAGAATGTCACATGCCATATGATATGTTGTCCCTTGCTATCATTAAAGTAAAAATTATGGCAATGTAATTGAAAAGAACAACACCTCAGATCTATTCAAATTAATGCACATCCCCTCAAAATAATCTCATGCAACTATTATTTCATCGTCTCTCTCACTTGAATCTAACTTTTACCTCTCTCTACTTCTTTTGAATTGAAAATCCCAATTTTGAAAAAAACCAACCTTACCTTCTTCCATTACTGCTTGACATTTCCTTTTATCTAATCCTCTATGCATTCAGGCCAAAAGAATTTACACTATAAAAGCATTACATTGCAAAAAAAAAGATCGATCAATATTTTCTAGCATATTTGAATAATACAAAAAATCAGTAATTATTTAGTTATTTATTCTTTTTTTAGAAAAAAAATTATAACGATTATTAAATCTATCTAAAATACTGATATCACTATTTTATTAATGCATGTTAATTTTTAGCATAAAACCTTTTGAATTTTTTTAAGAACATTATAAAAAAGAAATTTAAGTCCACTCACTCCTTCTACCTTTGCGATTACATCTCGAAATACCTTCTCCAATACTTATCTATCAACAACCCTTCCCAACAACATGGTTTACTTCCTACTCCCCCAAAACCTTTAACCCACTAGAATATACCATGGACTTTGATAAGTAAAGAGAGACGAAAAGTGAGCTAAGAACTTATGCTTTTAATGTGATGAAAAATACATGTCTTGTCATAAATGTTATAAATAGTAAATGCATGTTTTGCAATTGAAAAAATTCATAGAGGAAGATCATGAGGATATTTCTATTGAGGATGCTAGATGTAGAAGAGGTGGTGCATAGACATATTACCTTGAATGGCATTTTGGGATGAGAATCTTGTCAAACTATGATAATATAAGGAAATTATAGTAGAGTTAGGCTTCATGTTTTGATTGATCCTAAGAGCATGCATAATTTCTTAAGTAAACAGATAGCTAAAATTCTAAAATGTAAGATCAAACCAATAAAAAGAGTATGGGTTGAAGTGGAAAATGGTTAGAAGCTTAGATGTGACATGTGCTATCTAGGATTTCAATGGCAAGTACATGGATAACAATTCAAGGATAATGTATATCTTTTCCCCCTTGAAAACTATGATTTTATCTTGGGAATCCAATGGTTAAAGTTGTTGGGAGATGTTACTTGGAATTTTAGTAACCTTACTATGTGATTTCTCATTGATGGAATGAGGTACTCTATTACTAGGGAAGAATTAAACTTAGTTAAGAGTACCTTAAATACACTTACAATCCAGCAACAGGAGTGGTTTGAAGGGCTTGAATTAACTCATCCTTTGGGGAATCAAATGAATTTGTTACAATTGTAGGTAGTGGAGGCTACTGAAGTCATTGAATTATTGAATTCATTTGAAGATATCTTCCAAAAGTCTCAAACCTAATAATCGTATGATCATAAATTCCAATTCTGCCTGATGAAAGACTAATCAATCTATGACCTTATATTTATGCACTTTCGTAGAAGACTACTATTAAGGAAATGGTAAAAGAAATCTTGCAAAATGGAGTTATTAGGGAGAGTATAAGTCCTTATGCTAGTATGATGATTTTATTTTTTTTTAAAAAAGATAATACTTGGCATATGTGTATGGATTATAGGGGTCTCAATAAAGAATAAGTTCTCTATTTTGTTGATTGAAGAATTGCTTGAAGAGCTGGGGGTGTAACAATATTTCTTAAAACAGATCTTGCCATAGGTTATTAGTGGTTCAAATGAATGACAAAGACATTTTGAAAATAGTATTCAAAACACATGAAAGGTACTATGAATTGGTAGTAATGTCATTCAGCTTAACTAATGCTCCTTTCATGTTTCATGCTTTAATGAATTCAATTTTTAAGTTCTTGCGGAAAATTATCTTAATCTTTTTTTATGATATTTTCATCTATAGCAAATCAAAGGCTAGACAATTACAACATTTATAACTAGTTTTAGAAGCTATGAGATAAAATTAGTTATTTACCAAACATAATAAATGTTTTTTAGGCATCACTGGTTGAGTATTTGGGACATGTAATTTTATTAGTTGATGTTCAAACTGATCCAAGTAAGATTTAAGGTAATTAAGGAATGGCCTATACCTCAGATAATTAAACAACTATATAGTTTTCTTGTATTAATAGTCTATTATTGATGTTTTGTTCAATATTATAGGATGGTAGGTAAGCTACTTATAGATTTATTGAAAACTTCTACTTTTCAATGGATAATAGTTGTAAAAGTAGTTTTCTTTTAGTTAAAAATTACTATGGTTAATTCTCTAGTATTGATTTTACTAGACTTTACCAAGGTATTCTTAGTAGAAACTGATACATCTAGAAATGGAATTGGGATGGTACTCATATAGGAAGGTTATCCTATCGCTTATATTATTAAAGCATTTTTTAGTCATAAGAAATTCCTTTCAATATATGAAAAGGAGCTTTTAGTTATTCTGTTTGCTATTAAGCATTGGCATCACTATTTATTGCCTCATAAGTTCTTCATAATATGAATATATCAAAAGTATTATTACTCATCTTGGTTAATCTTTCTTACTTAAAGATCTCGATAAACTTTCATATTTTTAGGGATGCAAGTTAATTGGCTTAAGCATGGGTTATTTTTATCTTAATCAAAATACATCTAAAGAAATTTTGGTTAAGATAAAAATGCAAGATTCTAAGTCATGTGTGAGACCAACACTAACCATATTTATGACTGATGCCAATTCTCTTGCCTTTATCAATCCTATGTTGTTTCAAAGTATATTGGGAAGTCTAAGCTTTTTATCATTTACTTATCCAAATATAACCTTCATAATGAATCAACTTTCTCAATTTCTTTAAGATACATGTGATACACATTGGCAATGCCTTAATTACTTATTATGTTATATGAAAGGTACCAGTTCACATGGTTTTTTAATTTCATCATCTTCTAGCTCTTATCTTTCATACTATAGTGATGTTGATTGAGTTGACTCTCTTATTGATCATTGGTCTCCTTCAAGTTATATTATCTTTTTAAGTTATAATTTGATCTCTTGGAGTTCATTTAAATAAAAGACCATTACTCATTCTTCAACTGAGGTAGAATATTAGTCTATTGTTAGTGCAATTTTGAAGTTATTTGGCTTAAATCTATTCCTTTTGAGCTTAGCTTACCTCTCTCAGAACCACCTATTCTTTGATATGATAATTTGAGTGCTACTTATCTTACTGCTAATCCCATCTTTCATAGTCGAATAAAACATGTTGAAATCAACTTTCATTTTATTTGTGAACATATAACTTCCATAATGTAGTGGTTCATTATCTTTCAACAACTAATCAAATAATGGATGTGCTTACTAAACCTCTCTTCTCGACTCATTTTACTGTCTTGAGAGATAAGTTAAATATCTTATGTTATGATGGTTTCACTTGAGGGGGAATATTAAGCATTAGTTTTAAATTTGTATTTTCAAACTTATTATTTTCCTTGCATGATTCTCATATCTTCAATTATTGTATAAATCACATGTTGGTTATATTATTACTATATAAATATTTGAATAAAGAATGAGAACTACAACCCTTTGAACCAACTCTTCAAGTATAAAGTGGAATCATTTTTATTTCTCCTTTATACATTTCCATACATAAATATTTTTAGTAAATTCATTAATATTCAATGACACATATAATTCATGATTTAATAAGTGTTCATACTGTAAGAGTATCACATCTATATGGAACACAAACAATAAGTAAAATATTTTGGAGAAATCTACTTAATTTCCTCTTTGCATCTCTCCTTAAATGACTATTGTATGATTGTAAAGGATTTACATAAAAATTCAATGTAGTTGGTATAAATAAGGCTCAATTATACAATTGCCAAAAATAAATTTTATTATTATATGTCTTAATTATAATTATGAAAATTGATGTAGGAAATTCTTACAAGCCTTTATGTCGATCTAGCCTCATTGCCTTTGAATTAATCATAGGCCACCACCTTGGCTTTACTCAAACCTATGGATAGAAACATATTAAATGTTAAGTAAATGCTTTAATAGTGCAAGCAATCCAAGTGCTAGTGGTATGTAAATCTTCATGTTGATAACACATGATAAAAAGGAGAAATAAGTATTAATGAATGTTATGCTATTCAAAAAATTTCATTTGTATTAATAAAGACATCATATATATAGGATAAAATGCAATGATTCCCATATGGAGAAACCTAAGTTCCAATATGATTTCCACTATTACATTTACTACACCAATTAAATCCTAAAATCAAGATTCATATGCACACATGGTGATTTGCTCTTAAGTAGGGTAGTTCATGGACCAATTAATCGGTTCATGAGCATTAAAAAAAATAATCCATCAGTTTCAAGTTTTTAAAATATCAACCCTAAACCTAAACTATTTATAATGCTTAATCGTATTTCTGTTAACCATTAAAACAGTTCAATTAATTAGTTTTTAACCATTATTTTATAAACACATTTAAAATATTTAAATTTCAATATAAAATATTTGATTAATTAATTAAACTAAAATACTATAGTAATAAATAAATATGATAATATATGAAATTTAAGAAACATAAATAATGATGATTTAGTTTTAAATTATTAATTAATTTATGTAAACATTGTAAAATGTTATAAATTAAAAAATTTTAAAATAATAAATAAATATAAAAATATAAAAAGGAAAAAGGGACTAAATGAGATTTGAACTGCTAAAGTGTAATAGTTTAAATAAGATTCTTACTTATTTCTTTCTTTTATCAATTTTAATTTAATTTTTGGTTTAATTAGATTTTTTGAACACCTTAAGGGTGTCATATCTAATCAATAAACCATTATCCATGAACATATAGCAAAATATCATATAGTAACTTTTCTTTAAAGTTATAAAGTTATATCATGTTTAGTCAAATAGATTTTCAAAATATCAAATTTACCCTTTAAATTATTATAACTCACCAACATCAATTGTTGATTGTTGATCATTAATTATCGATTGTCTATCATCAATCATCAGTTATCACTTGTTAATCATTGTTAAATATGATATGATAGATAACATTGATAAAAATGATATATACAGTAAATATGTGTTTTCATGTCTTTTCTGATGATATATATGATAATTGTGTATCTATCTTATAATATATATGATAAATAAATATATAATATATTATATTAATCATATTTATTCAATAATAAATGATCAATGATCAATAATTGATGAATGATGGTGAATAATTATCATGATGATGATGAATGTAATAATATAATAAAAGAATGATAATGTCCTCATTAAAATGTCACACCCAGCCCATACCTGGAGTAACATGCTCCCGTAGCATACACAACGACCTCTCGTACGGAAAACTGCTGTATATACCACAAGGGATACCTATACATGTATAAAAAGATGTCATATGGGGACTACATACAGTAAGGTGGTGCAATCATACAATAAACTAAAAACAACCCTGAATAGCCTCATACATTCAATTGAATGAATTGACCTCTGTAATAAAGTATATTCACAAATATACAAAGGTTCGAGTTACATTATCTGTACAAGTCACCACCAAAATACATAAACACTACTGCCTCTAAGTTACGTACAAGCTACAATATACAGGCTAACAAAAATAAGCATGCTTGGCTGTCCAGGACCACCTCAAGAATAAGATTCCTGCTGAATCCGTCTCTCCGCTGATACGGGCAATCACTGCTCTGGGCCCTTTATAGTAGGCTCAGAACCTGCATCCATCAATTGATAAATGCTGAGTCTAAAACTCAATGGTGCTAGTTAACATACAACATATATAACAGAAACAAGCATATCGGACGACAATAACATGATGCAATGTCATGTTTTGTTCCCTTTCTCTCTCTTTCTTTTCTGTACTCTCATTCCCTTTTTCTTTTTTATTCATTGTGCATAATCTCTCTCCATGCTGGATCCCTATGTACCGATACTTAACTCCCAAAGGAGGGCAACTGTAATCCTAGCCCTTAGGCCCATTTTTAAACTATCCCATTATGGAATCCTGTAGTATATGATCCAGCATGCATTTTTCTCATTTTCTCTCATTATTCTCCTTCATTCATAACCCTCATATTATGTTCATGCCAATAATAAATGATTGAATGTAACATAACAAGAAGGAATGACTCATGAAAGCAATGAAGCAAGCTTAGATCATCAATATTAGGAAATAGATAGGAATTCAATCCCCAATCATCAAACTCATAGCCAAACTTGGCTTAAAAGCAAGAAAAGCATACATATAGCATCTAACTCAAACCAACACCATCTAGCACTAACCTGTTATAAGCTACTTCTAGTGTCTAACAACTCCTTTCAACTTCTAGCCTCGCAAAACCAACTTCTCTACACTTAATAGCATGAAGGAAGACTGATTCCAGGGGTTTAGGGACGTTTGGAAAGGGTTTAGAAGAAGAAATGAGAAGGAAAGTCAAAGAAAAGTCTATGTTTATCCTCTTAAAAATGGTGTTTTAAGTCACATACAGCCGTACCAAATTTCGTACACCCATACCAAACTTAAAGTCCTGATGCCCTGACTTTCCTGTGAGTTATCATACTGATTACTAGTTATTATGTTGTTTATTTGAGTCTTAATATTGTGATTTTTATATGTTTAGTCTTAGTTTTCTATAAGTTTTTATGAAGTATTATGTCTATTTTAGTTACTTTACTATTTCTTTCTAACTTTGTTTGCAAGAAGTCTCAAGATGTTATTTTGAGGACTATTTGTAAGTATTTACAGGGAACTTAGTGAAATATTGGCTAAGTATGAAGAATCAATGGTGAAATGAGGAAGAACGATTCATGATGAAGTGATACGAGTCGAATAGAAGACATAAGCATAGTGTACGACTCGAGCATGCTTGATACGAGTCGTAACAGTAGAGGAAAGAAGAAACAAGTCAAATAAGAATGTGACTCGTGAAGTATATGTACGGGTCATGACAGTAAATACCTTTCCAGAAGATGAAGCAAGGTACGACTCGAGCATGAAGTGCACGAGTCGTTACAGTAAAGAATGAAGATCGAAGCTATCAGAAGCACGACTCTCGAGGACATGCACGAGTCGTTACAGTGAGGAATCTGAAGTTTGAAAGTTAAGGTACGACTCATGAAGCCTATATGCGAGTCGTTATAGTAAAAGATTCAAAGGAAGTTCACTCGTACCAAGTCGAGGCATGACTCGTGAAGGGCAATTTTTACTCATACAAGCAGATGCACGAGTTGTGACATTCATACTTTTTGGGAAGAGTTGCAATGCTTCGTCACCAACTGCTCTATCTTTTAGTGAATCAACACAATGTTTAGGAATAGTTGTTACCTTTCAATTTTGTTCTATAAATAGATCTTTAGGATCAATATACAACTCATAGTGGAGTAATAGAGGAGTGCAATAGTGGATTATTAAAAAGTGTAGAAGAATCAACGTAAATTTCCATAGCCTCCTTCTATTTTCCCTATCAATTACAGTCTGTTTCTTACTTTATTTTCTTAATGCAATTATCTTTTTATATTTTATTTGCTTTTATGCTTTACTTTTATTTATTTGCATTTACTTTCTTTTATATGCTTTCAATTACTTTAATTACTTTATGTTTTTACTTTACTTTTAATATTTGCTTTCTTTGATTTCTTAATTATGATTAATGTGAATTGAAGTATGAATATATGTTTGACATTCTTGGTTACATGAAGTACTTAATTCATCTTCACATGCTTGATCACCATGTTTGGATTCTGAATTGCTATTATATAATGATAATTAGTGATAGGAATGGAAAGTTCATGACAATTACTCTAGTTAAAGGATTATTGAATCTACTTCTTGAGAATGTTTAAGTTATGACATATGATTTCTATTGTTTCATATTTACATCTGTAAAATGAGAGTTTTTGAAGAATACTATGAATATACATTATATGGGCATGAGAGTGCTGTTTGATACTAATGAAGATGTCATTTATTTATTGGTTTGTCTTAAGCATTATTTATATCTGACTTGACTAATTATACATTTAAGAATCAAATTTTATCTTTATTATCTTACCATCATCTATTTGAATTGTGACATGACAAGAGATATTAGAAGTTACAAGTTTTATAAATGAACATGAAATAACACCATTGTTTCCTGAGTTCGATACCCTTCTCACTCTATACTAAGTCCATAGAGACTAAGGGATTTAATTCTGTATGCAATTGTATTTTTGTTATTAACCCCTAAAATCCTTGCTTCAACTGTTCCTATCATAAAATATACGCATTTTATTTTGTAATTTATTCTTTCTTATTTATATAATCCATGACATATAATCAATATATTTCATTGTCATGTTATTATTTTATGCATTTAAGTAATTTACCAATCATATTTCTTCTCATACTTTAATTATGATCATATAATAAAATAAT
>CANYBF010903085.1:0-21700 GCA_948192965.1 Dalechampia spathulata | reverse complement strand
ATCGTGACTTTCTTTCTTGAGTGCACTCGGGCTTCAAACCTTCTGTCACGATCGTGACTTTGGATGTCACGATCGTGACTTAACTTTGTGGCTCTTCCCTCTTCATTTGGCTTCTGTCACGATCGTGACTTTGAGAGTCGTGATCGTGACTTAACTTAGTGTCTTTCTTCTGGCTTTCTTCTCGTCCTCTGTCACAATCGTGACTTGGAGAGTCGCGATCGTGACTTTCTTGGTGTTCTCTTTTAGTCTTTCTGTCACGATCGTGACTTGGAGAGTCGCGATCGTGACTTTCTTGGTGTCCTCTTTAGTATCTTTCTGTCACGATCGTGACTTTGAATGTCACGATTGTGACTGCTCCTTAAAGTCCCAAAATGCTTCATTTTTCTTCCATTGCTTCTCTTATTACTACACACTCCACAAACACATCAAATTCTACTACTTCAAAGCATAAATGTAACAAAACAAGCATAAAACGACAATTAAACATAGAAATTGGCGTACATCAACAACTCTCTCCCCCTTAAAAAGAATTTCATCCCCAAAATTCATTCATCAGTCATCATTTTTCAAACCATTTGAGAAATTAAAACCAATCTCTATCATATTCACTACCTTATGGCATTCCATTAGAGGTTTATACAGTGAAAGCCTTCCTCATATCCATCTACCCTAGTAAAATCATTAATAAATTGGTGATGAATATAAAAGTCATACCTTATTCGCCATTCACAACTTAGAACATACATTAAAGCATGTAATTCGTTTCAACTTAATCCTGAACGCTTAATTCACATGTTAACTATATAAAGATTGCACAAATGTTATATAAGCATAATTCTTAGGGTACCTTATCCAAAATATGAACATAACACACTTCTAAATCATCCATCTTATTACCCTAATCAGGTTGGTTACCCTTATTACGATAAAAGTCATCTTGCCTAACAAAATGAAACATCTCTTTTATTAACACTATCCTTCTCCTCTTCCTGTCTATCACTCTTTTAGCTTGCACATGACATATTCCATCATGCATTCACACATCATAAAGAATCAATACTCTCAAGAAATTCAATTTCATTCCATAGTCATTAATCAATAGACATGGACACATACGAATGCATATAAAGCCTTTCCTTTATCTATCATTTTACATGCATACAATGCAATAGACAACAAGGGTACTACTGTGAATGCGACATTCTGAACTAACCTCTGTGTTTATATTAGTTCAAACATCTTTAAATATTCAATGATGTGATAACATTATACATGATTCCTATGATATTCTTACCATTGAGCATAAGCTCAAATCTTTTCAGATAGTAATCATCCTATAAAATTCTCATCATTACATAATATATTATCATCATATATTTATAACCTCATCATATCTATCATATCATCATTTTATCATTCTTCAATTAATTATCATCATAGCATATCACCTCATCATTCATTTAAACACAATATACTATCATCATGTTTACATGACTATTTAATATGCATGTCACAGATATCATCATCATCATCGTCATTCATATAAATGCATCTATTAGATGTCATTATCAATACCATTATGTATACATCATGGTATGTATGTCTTTAATGATCAATTTTTCACATGCACATCATCATACCATCAAAATCATTATCATAATTTGAAGGTATCACCTATACATTACTCATATGAGGATAGGCTTTAAATCGTTCCCAACCTCTTTTAAATACCAATCATGCTCTTATCTCTGTTATACTTTCCACTTCTGCATTCTTAACATTCAACATAATTGTCGTATCACCCTTTTCAGCTAGTACTCACGTGTATGCATACATAGTCTTAAACCGATTACTAATTATATACTTAATGTTAATCAGTACTTTAACTTAAACGTGTTCTTCCTTACCAAAGCCTATGATTATAGCAGTATGTTTTGTAATTTCATGATAGATCAAATAAGGTCAATAGGTACAGAGTTATGAATGTCATGATATGTTAAGTTCTTGATCTTTTTTATTGAAGAATGATTCTACATCTATTTGTTACACTATATTCATCCTTCAATCTTTTAGTTTCATAGGGTACACTAGGAAGAACATGAATGTATATAGCATCCTTACATTATCCTCATTTAATCATCATTTTGTTTCTTTTGGGTGGATATATGTATTTGAACAACTTTGAGCATGTGCATCTAGCTCTATCGATACATCCCTTAACCATATCGTATGCATACAACATCATGCAACATCATTGAAATGCGACAAAAATTATAAGTTATTT
This sequence comes from Dalechampia spathulata, assembly GCA_948192965.1. Lineage (NCBI taxonomy): Eukaryota > Viridiplantae > Streptophyta > Magnoliopsida > Malpighiales > Euphorbiaceae > Dalechampia > Dalechampia spathulata. Next base: position 19,416 of record CANYBF010903085.1, on the reverse strand, counting down.
TTTTTTACAACTTTATCCCTTAGGATTTTAGTGTAGGCCACCTAAAATAATTACTATTCCATACCCGTGCATCGTTAATTCTGAGATTCCATTATCAAGTAAGCCACAATACTTTTATATAACATCATTCATGCTTAACTTAATACTTACATTAATCCTATTCTTAAGTTATCATCCAGTCTTATATCAGTTTACCTTTGTCATTATGCAACATTAAATTGTTATAACTTAATTATGCTTCACCTTTTTACTTTTACTTCTATCTACATATAATTTTCACCAAATAGGATTATATGCCATTAATTCCTTATTGATTAGACTATTAACCGTTATGTGGAACATTTATCATGTGGGCTTCCCTATCCATCATTATGGTAGATTTCAATATTACTCACTTCATATAATCAAGTACTTCTCTCAGTCTTCTCTTACATACTATGTTGGATGCGCTATTAAGTGCAGATTTCGATGTTTCAATTTTCCCTATACATGCTTAGCCATAACATTTCATTATCAAACCATAAACTTACCTTCGTGTAATAGATCTTTAGCATTATTAGTTTTACACACTTGAACTACAAACATTCTCAATTCAGATTCCTTTCTAGAAGTAGGAACATTATCTTTTTACCCATTACATTACATACTTTGTTCATGTATGGATTATAAACTCTTCATTCTTATCATCTGTCTATTTACATCTGATACTTCACCATTATTACTCATATAAGGTTTTCATAAATAGATTTCATATCCATATCTGTAATTAAGAAAATCCTTACTAATTAGGATATTCATTAAATTAGGGCTTGAGTCACTAGATTTCCATACTAGATTATTTTCTTTACTGTTGAATGCCCATCGTAGCTTGTAGGTTTATATGTATGTACTTATATTATTCACCTTTATCATCAAAAAGAATATCTCATTTTAACAATATCGATTAACTACTCTATACATATTCGTAGTCATCTTCATGTTCATATACATATTAATCTAATCATGAACATATGAGCATATCTAGATTCTTCAATCATATTCTCAATGTGCACAAATTAGCATCTTTTATCATTTTGTAGCATCTATGGTGGTACATAGATAAATATCAATAAGCACCACACATGTCATATATAATTATCAGACACCATATATATCATACACTCAGGTAACAATCAATCATTATAATTCAGGTCCTCGTATATGAGATATCAGCTTTATGCAGTACGACTCCAATCTATCTATACTGTCCCTAATAACCATTTTATTCCCAGAACATCCTTCCTTTCTATTGATAGCAACGGATCCCACCGTTCAGCAGTAAAGACTTATCTACACTATTCATCACACTTCCATTATCCTATAGTCAGTAAACACCAGTTTCCTTGTGAGCTAAACCATAGCTTTGATACCACTATAACATGTCACACCCCGACCAGGTGTGCCATGCTTCCGTAGAATAACTAATGACTCTCTAGATGAAAATCATTAACTACCGTACAAAGGATGAACCTACCTCTTGATTATCATGTATGAGGTATTAATAATAAACGATAAATGTATGGAATAAATAAAATAACATCCATGACACACACTTATTACATTTACTGCCTTACTAAGAAAATAAATAAATAAATACAATTAGAACTAATCTAAGTCCATACATTCAATGGATCCTTGCTGTATGGTTGCCTTGGGATCCATGTTCTTCATTCGGCTGCCAACCTGCGCCAATCAAATGACAAACACTGAGTGTATAACTCAGTGGTGCTATAATCCTAATTAAGCAACAATATAAATAAATAGATGGTGTAAGTCAAACCTCTTCATCATAACATAAGCAGGTGTTAACTGCGACTAATATGTATATCTCCATGCATGTCTGCTAACGGACTATACGAAGGTCACAGGCCCTCCTTAGTGAACTTATATCATCTTATCATTATTTTTAGCATAACTCATGTAACATAACTTACATTTCCTATCATAATACATACCATGTCATATTTACACTATATCATATATATATCAATTCACATGTGAACATACGACATCCATATCATATAAAGACCATAGACCTCACACATACTCATGCCGTAATGCAATATGGCATATATAGTAAAGAATCATTCGTATTCATTCATAATCTTTCATCCTTTCAGTACAATGATGATACCATCATCTTTAGCATACCTCCATTCCATAACATTCTTTATCACAATCATTAGATGTCTATGATCCATTCATATATGCACACTTGGTGCTTCATTCATCTCTTCCCTTGCATTTTCATGACATGTAAATGATAATGACAATGCATGAAGATGCAGTTATGCTATGCATCCGCCCTCTTATTTTCCTGTAACATAACATTTCTTTTCTTTCTTTTATGATTGTACACAATCTCCCTCATACTGGGTCCCTATATGTACCGGTACTCAACTCTCGAAGGAGGGCATTTACTATCTAGGTTTATAAACCCTTTTATCTTTTATACTGTATGTCTCGAGACTCGACTCCCGTAGGAGGGCACTGTAATATATACGATTCCATTATGGAACCCTGTAATATATGACCCAGTATGATACGAGCATATAACTCTTTGTTTCCTTTCCTCATTTCTTCTCTCTTTATGCATGCCATGAATGTTTCCTCATAGCTATATGGTTCATGATATGATATTCATGCAATACTTCATGATGCTATAGAGAATGCATATAATTAAACATTCGGACGATATAAGTCATCATTCATATAAGTCACATAGTTCATCATGCACATAATTCATACATATTCCTCATTTATATCATGATTCATCAATCATTCCAACCATTAACATTAATTAGCACATCATTAACCATCAAACACATGTTCCTCCTATTCAAACAAACATTTCATTCCCTTATCTTCCTTTCGTCTATGATCGTTAACTCATACAAAAGTTTACCTTGCAGATACAAAAGAATATAAGTGTATAAACATAAACTATTAACAATAAGGTAAATTCATACTTACCTGTTGATGATTCCCTAACAAACCATCTATCAGAAGAAGCATTAACCTGTGATCGTGACATGCCTATCATATGCTTCTAGTCCCCCGTAGGCTCCCTCTAGCCTTAGCCTTTAAATCTTGAGCCATTTCCCTTTTAAATCTCAAAACCCTAATGTTTAAGAGAGTTTATAAGAGTTTATCTTAAGAAAAGTGGACATACCTATCCATTTCAACTCTTTCAAAAAGTTAACAATTAGTCACGTACGACCATATGGAATTCGGTACGCCCGTACCAAATGACATTTACTGATGCCTTGTTTTCCTACGAGCATTGGTATGCCCGTACCACTGCAAACTACCTGACAAGCCACATTTCCTATGAGTAATGATACAGTACCCAAGAACACAATACTACTCATCACCCATGACTGGTACGCCTGTACAGAAATCTGTACGACTGTACCACACTCCACTCTCATCTCCACCACCCCTCTAACTCACTCCCAAGCTACCTAAACACAAATTATATATCTAATACAATTCTATACCATCAATCGCATCATGCTCAACATAACATCTGCTCCTACCTAAACACAAATTATATATCTAATACAATTCTATACCATCAATCGCATCATGCTCAATATAACATCTGCTCCTACCTAAACACAAATTATATATCTAATACAATTCTATACCATCAATCGCATCATGCTCAACATAACATATGCTCCTACCTATCATTCTATCACTTGCACATTCACATACTATCACACATAAGCAAGAATCGAACCTCATTCTATAACCATCAATCAAGTAGACATATACATATACGTATGTATGTACATATAAATCCTATCACTCTGCACACAATAGTGCAATACAACTAGGGTCACTAGTGTGGGTGTGACAATCACACCATCACTTTATCTCTTATATCAAATTGTATAGGTCGTTACTTGGTATCTACATGTTATTTCATTTTTTATAATACTTTCTTTGGATGTGTCCTTGCAATCTGCTTATTTTGCCTCCACTTCTTAACAAATAATTATAGATAATCTTAAAAAGAGAAGTTAATATCAAATAATTATGAAAAGAAAAGTTATTATTTGTAATAATCTTAAAAAGAGTCATGAAAAGTGAAACACTTTTATAAGTTGAAGTAAAATTAGGCTATATCAAGAAGGGATGCCTAATTGATATGATTAGAGTTCACAATATTTCTTAAATACTCCTCCAACATGCTATTAATTCTCTTTATCTCTATATTAGTTCGTAAGTTAAAGTTTGTGACATATCTAACCTAGACCCTAATAGTTAAAATAGTTCTACCCAAAATGTGCTCAAGAATCGTTCATTCTAGTCACTAATAATGCTCTTTAAGACTCCCAGTATTACACCACATACTTGAAAATGCTCTAGTTGTGTCCTTGAACTTATAGCATTTAGGCATAGGAAAGTAGCATACATAGAAAATCTATCTACCACCATCAAGATAAAATAAAATTCCCCTCACTCAAGATAGATAAGTGATGAAGTCTAATGACACACTTTCTCATGATCAACTTGGCATCGGTAGAGGTCTAACAATCCTATTATATTATGTTTTACGACTTTATCCTGTTGGCAAATTAAGCATGTTTTTGTATACACGTTGGCATCCTCCTCCATTTTTTACCAATAAAAGTTTCATAGTAAAAAGGCCTGCATTTAATGCCATCTTGAATGTCTAGCCTATAATGTATTATAGAATTCCTAAATCAGTGTTTCTCTTAATTTCCATGTTTACAACATATATAAATGAAATGGTTTTATCATCAATAGCTCATCTTCTATCCAAAATTATCTTATCTTCTCTTGCTTCAACAAATTCATCAAGGTTACCATTAGGGATCCTTAGTGAAATTATCTTATATTTGATCTTATTAAGATGTCTTCACTTGACTAAATGATAGATGAGCAAGTTGTTTCATAACTATCAGCTTTGCTTTCCTATTTAGTGCATCTACCACTTGATTTGCCTTCCCTAGATTATACTCTAGTTAAAAATCAAACTTTGCTAAAAGTTTCTGCCACTTAGCTTACTTCAAAGTAAGCTTAGGCACAGTAAGGAAGTGTCTCACCATAGTATTATTCATCTTCTTCATAAATTTAGCACCCAATAAATAATGACATTAATTACATAGATAATGAATCACCCTTAGCAATTCCTTCTCATGAGCTTAGTATCTCTTCTTAGCTTCACTCAACTTATGACTCTTAAAAGCTATTGAGTGCTTATCTTGCATCAACATTCCTCCTAGGTGTCACGCCCTTTGGAGGTACGACATGCTCCCATAGAATAATTAATGATCTCGTACAATAGATATCACTAATTAATCCATAAAGGATGCATAAATTTTTTTTATACTTTTAATATTTGTGTATCGCTCTAAGCTTCCCGGGAAGTATTAGTCCCAAATAACATTTATTTTTCATTTACTGCCTTTAACATTTAATTATTTAAGTAATTCATTAATGACTTCAATCTACTCCAAGTCCTTGCCTTCAAAGAGTCTCCTGCTGAATTGTTTTTTTTTGGGAATTCATGCTCACCATCCATCTTTTAACCTACGTTCATCAAACGATGAATGCTGAGTATATAACTCAGTGGTGCTTTAACACATAACAAAGGAAAATATAATCATATTTATATCATGTAATATAAAAATTCTTGTTTTCATTTCAAAGTAATTGTATCATCATGAAAATACTTTTTCTTATCTTTGATACATGAATCATCATATATTCATGTCATCTATAGACAAATCTTTGCTCAGACTCGTTAAATCTTTATCATGGTTATTTCCATAAACATTTTACTTAATTCTTTAAATAATTTAGCTTTTCATTTAATTGTATAAAATAACCTTGATTCAATATCGTTTATCATATACTACTACCCTTTCATTTTATTACTCATAAAAAAAATATACACATGTCATTTAGACATTAAAAGTTCCATTTTACTATATTGATAATTCAATTGCTTGAAATATTAAATTCTTATGTCATTAGTATTTTCTAATACTAAAATCATATAAATATATTTCATCAAATTTCATAGTAGTATACATTGTTTAACATATAATTGACCATTATTATCACTTTCGTTAACATTTTAAAGCTAACATAAAATTTCTGCAAATTTCCTAATTGCTACCCTTCACTTAATTATATACCTCTCCTCCTACCATTAACATAAATAACAACAGTGAAATTAACATATTCCATCATACGTTACCACAAGTCATTATTCAAAACAAGACCCATATAATCACAATTATAGTGCAATCCTCATTCATTTCCATGTATATTCTTATAACAAAACATGAATGTCAAACATTGCATAAAAATCATCATATAAAATTTAATCATATCATGGGAATATATATCGCACCTCTAAGTCAAGACATGTCCCGTAATGAAACCCCGAAACTCCTCACTAAAGCCCCAGAATTTCATCACAAGGGAAAAATCACAAGACGACAATATCATCTCAAAGCATACAAAACATGACTAAATAAATCTCTAAATAATATCATGCATACAGCTACCAAGGAAAGATGAGGCAACACTGAGTCAATCATAACATGCAGTTGTATGCATATATCTATATAACTACAGTTATCCCAGTGGTACCAAAAAGTAATAACAAATACAATACAAAATGGTATTACTGCCAAAAATGAGAAGAGGCATAGACTGCATACACAATGCAAGAAGGAGTCCGCCTAATGTGTCCCAGGCTACACTCACGAGGTCCACAAAAGCAGTGAGCCACATTGCCAACAAACTCCACTACCCCCGCCTAACCTCAAAAGTGCTCAGACCTGCGTTCATCAAATGACAAATGTTGAGTAAAACTCAGTGTGCTAATTAAAATGAATGTAACGAACAATAATATTGAAATGTAAAGAATATCAAAATAATAAAATAAAATAACAATTATTACTACTGTATAAGCAAGTAATCAAATATCAACACCAATTATTCCAAGTACAAGACAATCGCAAGTAATAACATAAACACATTTTAGTATCATATGCATAAGCATCATTATTATTATTTATTTTAATGCAGCGTACAAATCAAATTTTGATATAATCATATTTGCCCGTACATAGGCCCAGAGTCCTTTATCTCACCACTTTGTAGTACCTGAATTCACTTCTATTTTTCATTCATAACATCATGAATAACTCACATATTTTCATAACTATATTATCTCATCTCTGTTTAAAATGAATGCATGCAATTATGAAATGAATTTATGAGAATGCAATGTTTTGCACTCTCCCTCAAACAATCTGGCTCATTGTTTCATCGCAGTTCATCAATCACTTTTCTATTCATAACATTTTTTGGAATGCGACTGTACTCAGCATTCAGTAATAATAATCAGCATACGCGACTGAACTCAGCTTATGGGAAGCGACTGTACTCAGCTTCCATATATACATATATCTCAATATACGACTATGTCTCAACATATAAATTAGCCTCACTTTTCCACCCTTATAACGCCATGTAATGATGTTATGAAATGCTAATGGATTATGTAAGAATGAACATGATTTTATGACGTAATGTATTGAGATGTCAGAGCACATAACATTTTGCTTCTCATAATTTTTAGCACATACAACTTAATATATATATCATACAATGCGTGTGTGATATTATCTCAGACTTAATTTTTAAGTCGAGCGTAGTTAGCACTGACCTTTAGTGGCTTTTCCTTTATCTACGCGTCTAGGGGACATGTGAATAAGCTTCTTAGTAGATCCTGTATAATCATATGCATATCAACTCAGTAGTTTTCCCAAAGGGTTCAATCATTTATGAATCGTACAAATCATACCAGGCAATGATAGTACATGCATCAAATAAATATAATTATTTTCTCTAAATTTCTACTTAAAAAATAACACATAAAAGAAAATACCATTTAATCGTCAATAAAAATTTAATCAAGAATAATAAATATGTAATATCTATTTCCAAAATATATCTCCTATTATAACCTATGATAATATAATTTTATTTATTAATTAATTAAATTATAGGTCTAATAACTTCATAAAATCAGTAATTTACAAAACTTATATTAAATAAAAATTTTAAGGTTCAATAAAACATATATTGATCAAAGTTTAAAAGAGTAGTAATAGATAATCTTAATTTACTAATTAAATAGCTATAGTAATACCTCATTATATAAGTTTAATTAATATTACTTGTTGTCAATTATGCACATGAAAAGTTTTAAGCATAAGTTTTTACATAATCATATAGGGAATTATTTAATATAACAAGAAATTAATGAACATAAAATATTAATTCATATCATTTTTCTTATGTTAAAACATAGCTATAACTTAAAATGGGAATTTGGAAATGGGGCACTTAATAGTTAATAGATAGAAGATTACCATATATTGTATAAATTCATACATGTTATAAAAAAATGAAGCTACACGCCTAACTACCAATATTAAATTCCTGTCGCCAGCAACTAGTACGTATTGCAAGCAAATTGATTCTTCTCTTCTTAATACACGTTAACATTACATTATAAGATGCCAACATCTAATTTATAGTATTAATAAATCCTAGTTTCAACAAACTTTAAATAGCCACAAGGAGGGACCAACAACTCCTGCCCTACAACACAATTTACAAGCCACAAGTACTAAATTTTCCAGCCCTATAATTAACCATCAAAGAATTAATTCGCTTGGCACAAAATCATCAAAAACCAATAGTCAACATAGTTAAGTAACAATGGTAACAAAACAGTCCCTTATGCTTAACATTTACGTACATTGCTACATACAAACACACATTCATTCCTCCATTAGAAACCATCAATTCATGCACCCAAGAACACCCAGAATAAAACATATGAACAGATATGTTACCCCCCATACACGCCCTTATATGCACATTTACAAAACCAACCAATTACAAATTTTGTTTCTCCCAAAATCCCATCCATACTCTAAACCGATCCCCTACCCAAGAAATCCCAAAAGTATCTAACATCAACTCCCTCTATAACAATTAAGAACACCTCAATGCAACTTCCTTGCCACAACAACCATAGCCATAACCAAAATAAGAAACATGCAACCAGCAAAGAGAGAAGAAGAACCCACATTTAACATGTAATTCAAGTTCCACAAAACACCAACATGTGCGACTACCTTACGAGAAGGGAAAGAACTATTGGCATCTTGATTTTGCACTAATCTGGCCTAATCATACGATCAAGACAAGCAGCAACACTTAAAGAATATCAAAAACAGTGGACAAAGAAGAATGCATGCAATGAAAAAGCACTCCTTCCTTACGTGTAATCTATATTCCAACGCAACACACAAAGGATCACCACCCAGCCTCAAAGCAACAAGAAAGACACAAGATCTCTCCAAATACACAAAGCAAAATCCTTCCCATCAGAGCAAAAAGAAGAGAAGCAACTGAAGAGTAAAAATGTGAAGCTAACAAGTGAAAAGAAAATGCCAATTAAAATTGCCACAAGAGCCCTCTATACGGTTTGTATGTAAACCGTAACTTCATCCCCTTCAATTAATAATTAATTTCCTTAAAAACTAAAACATCCCTCAAATAATTATAAATTATATACTATATAATAAACCTAAATATATATATACACACGCCAATTACCCCTATGTCCACCAAATATCATATAACCTATAAATATATATAACTAACCTATGTCCACCAACATATAATAACAAATTATATTAAACATATATTTATATAAATATAATTATCTATAGCTAGCAAATTATTATATAATAATAATAATCTTCTCATAATTCTAATGTCAAAGTTAATATTAATACTCAATTAAATAAAATTCAAAATTTTAAAATTTTATATATTTATTTATTTTTTTAACTCTTTCAACAAAAAATCTAGTAATTATACATGTATCCTAAATAATTAATAAAATAGCATCACATCCTATTAATTAACACACCTATATAATAAACTAAATGTAATGCCTCTAGTAATTATAAATACCAAATTCATCATATAACTCCTAGTCATCAACAACACATTCAGCATATAAGTTCATCAACTTCAAATTGCAAATATGTATCAACTTACCTAATTAATAATTACCAAATCAAACAAAATTTTAATCAAGCATTTTAACATCACCATAATAACTGACTCAATCAATTAATAAATCAAAGATTATAAAATGCATAATGAAATGCTTAAGTTGTGTGCGTGCGGACGTGACAATATATATATATATATATATATATATATAAACCAATATGTTATGTACTTATTTTTTTTCATATCAATTTTTTAATCATATTATCCATTAATCTTCTTAATGCATGAATGAAAAATGATGTCTTGTGAGAATGAATTCATGCTATGCATTCTCCCTTTTATTTTTCTGTATCATTATATTTCATTTCATATGCGCGCTAGGTACTGGGTCTTACATTTCATTTCATATCATTTCCATGGTTCATCGTACTGGAACCCCTTTCACTTTCATTTCATTGATTTCATAACACTTTCCTTTCCATTCATTTCCTGTAGGAATTTATTTCATTATGCCCAAGTACCCTTTTTCATTTATCATTGCCTCTTATTCATTCATTTTCCTCCTTCCTTATTTCTCCTTATCATGTCATGTATGTGGATATGTCAAGATATGTTGTATGTCATGATATGTATACTCAATGCCATGATTCCGAAATACATAAACAAGCATCATATCATATATTATCAATTACATTGATCATTCATTTCAGTAAACATATATATATATATATATATATATATATATATATATATTATAGTATACAGCTTAATTAGTCACAATTTTATATTATTTCATTTAATTCATTCTATAATAATCATATACAATCATATAAGAATGCAATATAATAATTACTATTTTAATGCCTTAATTAATAAGCCATGATATTAAATTTCATACATCTTTAATCACCATTTAAATTTCCTCTATCATCTATGGCATATCATAGATCAATTAATTGATAAACTTTAAATCTATGAGAATACATACCATATAATATTAATATTGCTTAACAACCTTCATTACTAATCATACTTCTAAAAATTAAATTCATGTTGTTCTAAAGAAAATCTATATCACATAATTAATATGTTTAATGTTGTGTTTCAATATATGCATTAAAATAATTACTATGCATACTTTTTTTTTCACATAACATGAATATAACCATATAAGAATGTGATTATTTTTTTATTTAAACTTCATCACTTTGCCATAAATGTTATATCATAATATATATATATATATATATATATATATAGTCATGAATAGTAATCATATATTATTATTAATGATTAATGACCATTGTCATTAACAATGCACATTCGTAATCTAAATATTATTATTATCTTTAACAACTTAGTCATCATAACATGTTTTATCATTGTCATAAATATGAAAGTCATTTTATGCATTATAATGTATTTCATATGGCAATTATTTATTTAAGTTTATTATTTATTTATTTATTTATTTATTTTTTTAACTTTGATAAAACATAATCATAATAATAAAATAAACGAAAGTAACATTTAATCACATGTTAAAAATTAAGGTAAGATTATTACTTACCTGCCGATCCATTAATTTAAAGAATCAGTTAAAAGCACAAACCTGGTTTTCCATTCCTTTTCATTTCCAATGATTTGCATCAAATTCCTCTCTGAATCATATCAAATACAAATTAACATTTTTTTCTTTACTTAACAACTTAATTTCATAATTAATCACCTATCCATAATACATGATTGTTGACCCTGACTTTTCACGCCTGTGCCATTTAGGGTCTCTGTTGATTCAGTTTGGTATTAGTCCCTGAAATCGACCCTGATTGCGTACATAAGCCTCTATGGCTTCCTCTGAGCATTTTGGTGTGTGGAACACATCAATACTGGTGGGACCTACCAAGGCGCCTGGCGGGGCCCGCTACGCTCACTTCTCTATTCTGGATGCTCTGTACTTACAGAACACTCCTTATTCTTGCCTATACAAGACAGGGCTTGCAGAATGCAAAGTATTGCATTTTGGACCCGGGGCACTATTCACTATGAATAGTACATAAGCAGGACCCACTACCCCTATTGCCTATTCTATGCATTCTGTACTTACAGAATATAATTACCTGTTGCCTTACGCAAGGCACAACGCTTGGCATCGCATTTGCCACTTTTAGGCTCACTTCGCTGTTGGGCCCGCCAAAGGCATAAATGGGGCCTGCTGACCCTATTAGCCCATTATGTGTATTCTGCACTTACAGAATACATTTTCCTATTGCCTTACGCAAGGCACAGCGCATGGCATCGCAAATGCCGCCATCAGGGCCCGCTACACTATGGGGCCCACTTAGGGCATTAGTGGGGCCCATTGCCCTATTAGCCTATTCTATGTACTCTGTACTTACAAAATACATTCTATACCTGCCTATGCATGGCAGGGTACACAGAATGCAGAATATTACATTTTGGGCCAGGGGTACTATTCACCATAAATAGTATACAGGTGGGGCCCACCACCCCTAATAGCTTATTCCGAGGGTTCTGTACGCACAGAACACCCTCCACATGTTGCCTATACTAGGCAAAGCGTTTGGAATGCTAAATGCCAATTCTGGGGCCCACCTAGGGTACTATTGGGGCCCGCTACCCATTTTGCCCATTTTGAGAGTTCTGTACGCACAAAACACGTTTTCACTAATGCCTACATGAGGCACGACCTACGACATCCCGTACGCCACGTTTGGCCCTAATGGGCCTATTGGGCCGAAACAGGCCCATTAAGCCAAAACTCGATGTTCGGGGTCAAATTTGAGAAAATTTATAACTGCAAAGTTTCTCAGGACGTCAAATAATGCTTATTCGACATATGGCTCACATCCCGTTCAGCCCGTACTGAGCGGAGCACATCGTGATGTGCGTAGCGCATGGCACTATGCACTATGCACTACGCATGTTGTATAGTAACTACATAGTAAAGACGTTTGGTCGGGAGCCTTCTCGGGACCGAATTTGGAAAAAATTTCTTCTACAAAGTTGTTCCTTACGTCGAATAACGCTTATAGGTTTCAGGGTGCATTCCCAAAGTGACCATAATGAGCCCCACGCGTCGGGACAAAAGTGATGTGCTGCGCACATTGCCCATGTGTGGCGCACATGTCTTTTAAAATTTTCAAATCCAGGCCAAAATTACAAAATTTCCACGCCCAAAAATTGCTATATAAATATAGAGCTCGGTGTTCATTTGAGGGGATCCCAAATTTGCCTCTAAGGCAACCCAAAACTCCATTTTTGGGTCTGATCTACCTAGATCGGGGTCGGATCTAGGATTTCTGCTGAAAAATTTTTGATTTTGCTTTGGTTTTTGAAGCCATGTGTGCCACACATCTCTTCATGTGCACCACACACAGCCTATGTGTGGCGCACATGGATCCATGTGCAGCGCACATGGATCTCGGTTTTCATAAAAAAACCCAATTTTTGCCCGAACCGCTTTTAGATCTGATAAATCCAATAACTCCAGTGGCTTTTCCATGCAATTGGAGTTCTGGATCTGTCAAACATTGTCCAGATCTACTTGATTTTGGCTTTAAAATCATTTATTTTAATTAATTGCTTAATTAATTGTTTGGTTTGCTAAACCAGAGGCCGATTCGTGTTCAAAATGAGATACTGTCTTCATTAAAGTTGCATATTTTTGTCTGTAGATCATTTTTGTACTGACAGATTTAATTTTCTTGCAGATTGGCCTCTGATGTGTGCCATACATCATATGATGTGCGCCACACACAGTCTTTGTGTGGCACACATCGCCTGATGCGCAGCACACATCCCTCACGTTTTTCCAGAAAAATTATATTTTGGACCGTATTTCACTGTATTTTTGACGTATCTAGTGGTATTTGATGCTTTACAGTGGCTCAAATATTCTGGAAAAATCATAAAATAATTACATTTAATTAATTTTGGCCTCAAAATTAATTTTTACGATAAAATGCAATTTTTAATCATATAAATGTGATTTTTGAAAGGATTGGATTTTAATTGGTCGAGTGGCTATCTCCAAATTATTCCAAGTGATTTTAGCCCTCCTAATTAATTTTCCATGATGAAACAAAAATAATTTTGCTTAAAATTATTTTTATTAAAATGAATTTTCACGATACAGCTCATGTTTATTCTTTCAATTATTGCCTAATAATTGCTGGATTTTGACTCTTGGTTCGTACTTGTAAATGGTATTGGACTAGTCAATTAAATCCAAAATTCATTTGCTATTAATGAATTTTATTTGTTTATTTTGCATATTAATCCATCGTGCATTTTGGATCATGTAACTCGAGGGGAAAAATGGGTATTACTTAATACCCGGGAAATTATGTATGCGAGGAATTTTTGTAATAGGATAAGATTTATTATTCGGTCTATAATAATTAATCCCCTATCTCGTCTGTATCCCCTAATTTCCTCGATCCCTTTCACCGACCTTTATTTTTTATATTTGCCTAAATATACTATGTCATCATGTCACATGCCATGTCACATGACACATGCACACACTACTATGCATGCCATGCATATACTGTATGCCATAACATACTATATTTCATATGCAGATATGTATAAATACGCCAATATGCAAATATGCCAATATGTAACCCAATACGCACAATCAATCAATACACCTTGCCATACATATATGTATATGTCATTATGCCATAATGCCATGCCATGTCATATGCCATAATGCACATCATACCATATGCCATACATATACTATGTTGAATACACATTCACATATGCACCACTATGCCATGTCATACATATGCTATGCCATTCATCATCTCACATGCCATGCATATGGTTTGTCATTTACTTCACATGCTATGTATATAGTATGCCATTGATTTAACATGCCATGCATACGGTATGTCATTCACTTTACATGCTATGTATATAGTATATCATCATTCTCACATGACATGTATATTGTATGCCATACATTATACCATGTCATGCACATGATACAACATTCCACATACCATGCCACATGATACAAGCACATTCTACTATACATGTCATGCATATTCCATGTCACGCATTATCTCACATGCCACGCATTTGGTATATCATACGTATAACATGTCATGCAAATGCCATGTATTACATCATCACATATATCATGCATATGATATGCCATACACATGCCATGCATTTGATATGCCATTCATTATGCCATGTCATGCATATGCTATGTCATGCATCACCTCACATATCATGCATATGATATGTCATCCACCCCACATACTAAACATACACATCACATACGCTATACGCCCAACGTTAAAATAAATCAAAAAAAATGTTAACGCATAATGCCATACGCTATTTACCATAATATGTGCTTACATATTAGGGTGCCATATTATACATATGATATGTCATTCATGCTCACATGACATGCATATGCCATGCTACTTTATCGCTCCTATGTATGTCATGCATATGCCATGCCATCTAAATGTCATATAGCTTTATATGTCATTTTACATGCAACCTTGCAACGCCAATCCACATGACGTGCTGTGTGTTTACATTTACGCTCGTATGCTTGCCTGCTTAGGACAATTAATTCCAAGTACAATGGTAAAATCGATTTTGGAAACTCATAGAATAGATCTTCACCATCCGAACCCAATCTCTGAAGGGTTTAACTAGCACTCATGCTATGGGTCGGTTGGACCAATTTGGAACCATCCGGTGGTGACTCCCTTGCGACTCTTTCGAGTCCGTATCATTCCCTAAGGGAACCCTTTAGGAAGACTGTGCTTTCACTCCAAGTGTGGTCCCCGGTCCGTGACTTTTGCAAGCCTCACTCTGGGCCCCGGCAGAAACTGGCGCTCACAGTGGTGACTCCACTAGGGACATCATGATAAAAGAGTGGTGGCATCTAAGAGTTTCCATATCAATTTTCCCATCATAGTTGGATTAGTTGTATGCATCACAACACCAGTCCATGTCCGCACACACCACCCTGGTCCCGTGTCAAGCCGGTGATTATGAGTGAGGGAGTACCTCGGACTCCATTCGACTCCTTGGGAAAACACATTTGCCTTCACCACTCACTGCACTGTACTGATAACCATCGATGATTCCTGATGGATAGATGTGAGGTATAGTCCTATATTGATGATTCAATTTGGTTGGATAGGTTGTGGACAACGTGGCGGGAGACCTTAGCCTGTTCTTGAAACTGGACTAAAGCCCATGTAGTAAGCCTAGCAACATTCCCAACTAGGACCCTTATTGCATGCTATGTGGATCTTTACCTTATCATATGAGTGGATTTGCATAGACCCAACCTATTTTCCTCCCACGTATTACTCTGATAAGAGTTAGAATCCTTTCATGATTTCATATGGTTGCCCAACCTCACGCCTATTCCATGGG
Organism: Dalechampia spathulata; assembly: GCA_948192965.1. Lineage (NCBI taxonomy): Eukaryota > Viridiplantae > Streptophyta > Magnoliopsida > Malpighiales > Euphorbiaceae > Dalechampia > Dalechampia spathulata. The sequence goes on along the minus strand of CANYBF010903085.1, from coordinate 2,841 downwards.
CGTACTCTAATCATAACAATATGATCATGCTCGTATTGCTCTGCTAAGAGTTGGAATCCTTTCATGATTTCGTATGGTTGCCCAACCTCACACCTATTCCACAGGCATACTCTTATCATAACAAAATGATCATGCTCGTATTGCTCTGCTAAGAGTTGGAATCCTTTCATGATTCCGTATAGTTGCCCAACCTCACGCCTATTCCATGGGCGTACTCTTATCATAACAATATGATCATGCCCGTATTGCTTTGCTAAGAGTTGGAATCCTTTCATGATTCCATATGGTTACACAACCTCATGCTAATTCCATCAGCATTCGCTTATCATTGCAATATGGTTAGGTTGAAATACTGTTGGGTTTTCGCTATAATCCCTCATATGATCGGGCAACGATCAAACCATTTATTTGCCTATTTGAGAGAATCGCACCTCGAGTTCCCAGTGTAACTCCAGGTTAGTATCCCTACCTAGGACAAGAGAACTTGAATTTACCAATTCTTGTGGAGATATAACGTTAGAAGGGAGCACTGCTACATACTACATGTTTGCTAACCTTTTTTTTTTGTTTTCTGCCAACCACGCATACATGCATACTCATGCAATCTGTTAACAAATTCTGCTTTTGTAGCCATAACGCTGGATGTTCCTAGTATAGGATACGCATACATCCTATGTGTCGCATCACATGCATACACGTACACGCATGCTAACTCGCTTTGTTACAGCCATGACATTGCATATTTCCTAGCATAGGTCATACATACATTCTACGTGTCACATCATACGCAACCGCATGTGCATACTCATGCATCCATGCTAACCTTTTTCTGCCATGTACAGAACCATGTCAGACTCTCAGAATGCCAGAAATGTCGCTTCCTCATCTAGTCCTGTTGCCTCAATACTGGATGAGGCCACACTTGCTGTAGTTCAGAAGCTCATCAACCAGTCTGTGGCCAAGCTTCTGAATGATGATTTCAAGACCCTCCTACAACAGCAGATCTGGAAGGCTCTCAGTTCTGCTGAATTCATCACCCCGCCAACTCCAATCAAGGAAAAGGGGAAGAGTGTCAACCTGTATGACATTGAGACTAACGATGATGTCTCGCTCCATATGTATGATGTTCGGAAAACTAAGACCACTGTCTTGGAGCAGAAGATTGAATAGCTGTAGACCATCATGAAGACCAAAGGCATGGGAACTACTAGATTTTGATGAGTTCTCTATCCATGCCATCAAGGGGCTACCCGCCAAGTTCAAGCCCCCTGATGGTCCCAAGTACAATGGAGTTGGGGACCCGAAGAACCATCTGAAGACTTGCACCATGCTGATGAGTACCACTAACTTGTCAGACAATTAGATTGTTTGGCTCTTCTTCATATCACTGGAGGGACCAGCGCTAGCCTGGTATCATAGTCCTAACAAGGCAACCACGATCGAGTGAAAGCCTCTTTGTATTGCCTTCTGTAAATAGTACGGGTTTAAGGCCTGGTTTGATGTAACCCTAATGGATTTGGAAATGGTTAAGCAGAAAACCAATGAGTCCTTTATGGATTACTTTAGCAGGTGGATGGACAAAGCTGCACTGGTTCGACAGAAGCCGTCTGAATCGAACATGATTAACAAGCTTATCATTGGGTTGCTGCCACTCTACCAAGATAGGCTGAAATATTAAACGTTCCACACCTTTGAGGACATTTACTCAGTGGGACAATGCATTGAGCAGACTGAGGGTAAGAAAAAGGAGCTCTCCTTTCCTAAACCCAAAACCACAACCTACACACAAACACAACCAAAGCCTCACTACACCAATGTCCTGTAAATACTAAAACCACAGCACATCAATGCTGTGCAAACACCAAACCCCATACTCTGGAACACCACACCATCCCAAAAATTCTCAGATCTTAGAATGCCACTTTCCAAGGTTTTTAGCCGACTCCTCAAAGCCAAACTCATCAAGCCCCTAGAGTCAAACTTCAAAACACCACCTCCAGCCACAGTAAACACCAAAACCTACTGCCATTATCACCATCACCATGGCCATAACACCAATGATTGTTGCTCCCTCTGACTTGTCATCCAAAATCTCATTAACTCTGGTAAGATTGAGGACCTTGAGAAATCCAAACCTTCCACTAAGATAAACCCGCTACCCAACTACCATAAATCCAACCGCACCTATATGATCCACTTGGGATTGCTTGAATCCTTGATCCTAAGCTCCTTTTCTCCTCTCAGCAATAAGGGGAATGCTCAGTTGCCTACCATTACCTTCTGCCCTGGTGGTGGATTTGACATTGGTGCCATCGATATATGGTACGATAGCTCTGAGGATGAGTCTGTTGGTTTATTTAGTGATTAAGCAGCGGAAGAAATTTAAAATTTTCATTTTAAAACAACAAACCAAAAGAAGATCTTTGCATCAAAACACAGAGAAACCAGTTTAGAGATTAGTTGTGGCATATTAGATAGTAACTCTTACTTTCAATGAAGATGTCCTTCGTTCTTTATCTCTAAAGCGTTTATGGTTGTAGCAAACCAAAAACCACCAAGATAGGTAGCCTCCAACAGTATCCACATGAAACAAGGAAGTACAAGCAAGCAACCAATTGCTTCTATCTCCTTTCCTGTGAACTAGAAAAGAAAAAGAAGAAAAATCTTATGGAATTTTTGACTTCCTCACAATTACTCTTGTGAAGGCCGAATTCTCCTTCTACAGAAGAGTGTAATTTCGGCCAAAGGAAGAAGAATGGTGTGGCTTGACCTAATTTTGGTTATAACAACATATTTATATTCCAAAATTAGGTTAAGCTGAAACCCTTTCAGCTTAAGTCA
>CANYBF010902780.1:0-13592 GCA_948192965.1 Dalechampia spathulata | reverse complement strand
ACTTTTCCATGAAATTTATATCCACATAATCTTAAATCTAATTAATATATCATCCTCCACTCATTAATTTCTATAATTTCTTAACTCCAAACTCTAATTAATTTTTCACTTCATTTTCTTAAATCTATTAATTTCTTATTTTAATTTTCTTAATCTCTATTTAACATTTATATTCTTATTCTAATAAATTACTAATCCTAAATAAATATATATATATATACCTATTTTATTAAACAATATAAAACATAATAATTCAATGAATAATATTAAGAATTCATAAAACACAACATACTAAATATTATCACTTAATTTCTAAGCAAACTTCTCAATTTTTACTCGTCTATATCGTCAATATTTAATTTTAACGTCAAAAATAATTTTTTATTCCAAAATTTCCAAAATTCACATATGTCTAGATAAAGTTAACGTGAGCATAAAAGTCAAAACCGTTTATTAAAATTCAATATATATAACTCCGAAACGAAGTTTGAGTGTCGTTTTCCATCCAATTAGGGGTTTGCGTCGGAAAATGAAATACCCCTTTTTCAAGCTTAAAATGCATTTCTGATTATCATATTCACTATTCCATACCATAATCACATTATTAACATAAAAATTTCATCATAACATTAGTTTATAAATGCACATAAGTTCACGTAATGTAGGATGTGACAACAAGCCTGATGGTGAAGTTTCTTTATTATGAAGTATTTGCTCTTATTTGCTTTAAAGTGAAATTGGTGGTTAAAAGATATAAACAAAAGCTAGGTATTGATTATTATAAAGTATTTGCTCCAGTTGCAAAATTGAATACTATACGAATGATCATCTCTCTTGCTACTTAAAAATACTAGAAAATATATCAAATGAATGTAAATTCAACATTCTTGAATGGTGTACTTAAAGAAGAAGTTTATGTTGAATAACCACTAGACATATACTTGTATTGACTTTATGTAGATGATTTGATCTTTACCAATAACAATCCAATGCTCATATCAGAATTTAGAGAAGTTATGATTACTTAGTTTAAGATGACAAACATGAACTTGATGTCATATTTTCTTGATGTAGAAGTGAAACAAATAAACAAAGGCATATTTATTTCTCAAAAAAAATATGCACAAGATACTTTAAAGAAATTCAAGATGGAAGAATGCAAACCAATTCTTACTCTATGTGTTGGTTACATAAATAATGATTGGGTTGGAGATACTGAAAATCAAAAAAGCACTTTTCATTAAATGTTTCATTTTGATTCTAGAGTATTGTCATTGAGTTTAAAAGAAATTACAAGTAGTGGTGCTTTCAACAACAAAAATAGAATATATTGTAGTGGCTAGTTATGGTACTTGAGCAGTTTGGTTACAAAGGATGCTTGAAGAATTGAAAAATAATCCTAATAAGTCAACTATTGCATTGATAAAAAAAAAGTCTAGTATTTCATAATTGTAGCAAGCATATTTGCATTAAACATCATTATATCTGAGATTTGGTGAAAGATAAAGAGATCATGGTTGAATATTGTCTAATTGAAGATCAAATTACATGCATTTTTACAAAGCCTCTTAGTAAAGAATCATTCCATAAATTAAAGTAAAAATTCAAAATAATTAAACCAAGTTTAAGGGAGGATGTTAGAAATAATAAACTTGGTTTACTTGGTTATTAAGAATTCTTAATCATTAAGAATTCAACATGATCAAAAGAAGAAGTAAAATTGCATTTCTCAAGTTAATTATCAACTCATGTTTTATTAATGATCAAATCATTAATGAGTTGGCATATCATAAGTGACAAAACTAAAAGCTTTTTATGAGTTGTAAAACACCTATATATATATAGGATGAAGGGCTTGTATTTGGGATATGTCTTGGTGATAAAAAAAAATAGAGAGGGAAAGGTTACTTCAACGAGTGTGCAAGGTTTAAATCAAAAGTTGATGTTGTTAGAAGTGCATATTCTTCTTATAAATTAAGAAGAATTATTTGTGTTTTTTTTATTGGATTAATTATTCTTAATTCATTCTCTTATTTGGGTCTACTAACATGTTTCACATGGATTAGGTGCTTGTGTAATTATTTTAAGAAACAGGGTTATAATTGTATATTTATAAATCAAATAAAAAATTAAATTTATTAAAATCAAAAATTAACATTTCTTATTTATTTTATATTGATAATTTTTTTTTCATATAGTAAGGCATCAATGAATTTAATTCTATAATTAAAAACTGAATTATTGGTTGTAAAAGTTGAATGGCTTGCGTGATTGAATTATTAAAATGCCTTAGTGGTCAATGTGTTGGCAAACTTTCTTTATGGAAACAAAAGCTGGTCATTTGCAGCAATGACACGCTTACATGAGAATCAATTTTCAATTCACATGCTTGATTTTCGGTGAAATTACGGTGGGCTTTTGGAAGCAAAGTTAAAACTTATTGGTAGGTTCTAATTTCAAAAATTACTATTACGTTGCGTTGAATTTTTGATTTTAATGAATATTAAAAATTAATATTTATTAAGTTTAAGTATTGTTTAATTAATTCAAGTAGATTTTTTATTTTATTAATTTTTATATTTTCGGAATAAATATTTTTTATCATTGATTATTATAGTTAATCGTGTTATTTTTTAATTATTACGTGATTAATTATTATTTACTTGATTGATTATTAATTACTTTGATTTCATAATTTTACTTCATTATTAGATTTTAAATGAATAATGATTATTTGATAAATATTTTAATTGATTTTTTTAACTTGGTATTATTTAATGGATTTATTATTTTAAATATTTGAAAAGATAATTATCTATTACTAAAATATTTTTTGATTTTATTTCCAAAAAACTTTTTGTGAATTTAATATTTTTTTATCCTTAAAAAATTAAAATTGAACCACATTAAACCAACACGGAAGTCAAAATTTAACACCTACATTCATATAGATTTCTAACGGATTGATACTAGAAGATTAAGAGGATTATTTATTTTTAAGAGTTTTATTTAAGGTATTTTTCTTAGAGTTTTTATTAAGAAAATTTTTAGGATATTTACATTATGAAGCTCAAATCAAAGTAAAACATTTCCTTTTTGACAAAATGATTTTTATATATACCTCTGTTTTTAAAAAGATATTAAGTTTTCAAAAATCATATTTAGTAATAAATCTATTTATCACAGAAAATCAGCTTATTGATTTAATGTAACAGAAAGTTATTTTCAAAATGATTTTGATTAACTTACATATCTATACTCTGTATTTTTAGAAGACGACTATCTTATTTTCAAGTATAAATACATGAGTTTTGAAGTTAGAAAACATAACAACAGATAAGAAAATGAAAAGAACTTAATTCATATATATATGTTTACAATGTTTTCAAAAGAGCTTCATTTGACTATCTATTCTCAATGTTTTCAATAGGTTTTGTAAAGATTGTGAGAAATATTGTATTTTTAAATCTTTCGATTATTGTAAGAAGTTATCAAGTTAGTGTATTTGTAAAATTTAAAGAAGTTACAAGTTATATAGGTTGCTAAATTTTAGCTTCCTAAAACTTGAAGAGGTTGCCAAGTTAGCCTGTTGAAAAATTTGAAGAGGTTGCAAGTTAACCTATTGAAAACTTTTGTTGTAAAGGTTTCAAATTAGCCTCGAAAACTTATTGTTATTTTAGTGGAGTCCCAAATATTAGTTTTGAGAGAGTGGATGTAGATATTTAGGTTGAACCACTATACATCATGTGTCCATTATTCTTATCTTCTTCTCACTTATTAGTCTATTATTTTCAATTACTTTATTTCAAAAATATTTTTTATAAAAAAATTTAAGTTAATGTATTCATTATTTTCAAAATTGGAGTTTTCAAAAATTAATCATATTATTTCCATAACTTTGATTTATCACACGTGAATCATGCTCCTGTAGGGTGATTAACAAATACCATTTAATTAGGAATTCATTAATTGCTCTATAAAAGATTTGTGAATTTTTTTTATCGATGGAATATATCTGGTCTACTATTGTAACTATTTATTTTATAATATGTGGCTTCAACATCACTTGTCGTATAAATCATTTATATAATCCATATGGCATGCCATCTAATAGCCTTCTATATATAAACATTATTTATAACAATTATATAAGCCACACATCAGATATTTAAAACATCTCTGCTAAATTTATAAGCATAAAATATTTTAATGCCCATAATTATACAATGACAATTGCATTAATGAAATGTTTGCTAAGAATACGTTATATTGTCAAAAATGTATTTCAAGGATCATACACAACTCGAATTCTCTTGATTGCCTTAAAGCTTTACTGATATGTTCATCCTTCTGAACTACTCTGACATGTGTTTATCAAATGATAAACGCTGAGTATAAAATTCAATCATGTCCATTAATAATTGTGATATAAATAAAATTCTAGTATTTTGATGTAATGTAATATAAATAATGAATAAATTAATTAAGGAAATTCATAACAATTAATCACAATAAATATAGCAATAAATAAAACCATTCCATCAACATTCCATTAATATAATAATAATCATTAATAAGTATTGCAGTTGTTTCTAGAAACTATTTGACTTCCCCATGAATCAATTATAATATTGCTATGCTAATCAATATAATAGCATTAACATGCCTAATGTCGATAAATGCAAATCTTGAGTTGCATTTCTCATTTCTCGTAATAATGCTATTCAATACAATAATGAATGCAAAATGTATTGTATTCCTCTATTCTCTATCATTTCATCATTTCTCTATGAATTTACCTTTTTTTATGAATTCGTTGATTTTTTGTGATAACAACCATCACTATCTCTGATTGTGCATAATATGTATTCGGCATTCAATGATTTATTTTTTTCTAGTACCTGTGTATTCTGTCTCTATATTTCTCTATCTCTATATTAATTCATTATATAAATATACTAGTGCCTTCCTTATATCACCTTTTATGTGTGTATATATATATGTGTGTGTGTGTGTGTGTGTGTGTGTGTGTGTGTGTGTGTACGTGTGTGTATGTATGTATGTATGCGTTTAAATAAAGATGGCATAACCATAATTTAATAACATCCCAAACACATCAATAAATTGCATCTCCATCAATATTATAAAATAATTAAATATTCATAACATTTTACATTACGAAGCTTAAATCATCAAGCTTTTGATTTTACCTACAATTCTCATTTATTACATAATTATTATTGGACATAAACCTGTTTTTGCTTTGCCTTTATCTGTATGGGAAACAAGAGTTGTAGCTCTTTTGTTTGCCTCACTTGTTTTATGTGTGTATATATGTTAAATGTCTATATTCATCTATAAAATAATATATGTATGTTCTATAACATAATATATTTGATCATAATATGAAAACATAAATTTCAACTTTCAATCTTTATGACGTATACCTTAACTCCATATTTAAGTGTGATATATATATATATATTAATAAGCAATGCTTAATGATCTAATGATTTAATATAAAATATGTTCTAACTAATTTAATTCCTATAACTTAACTATCCAAGAACAATTTATCTTACATGATTAACAACCTTCTACTATGTAATTAATTGCTTTAGGTATTATCTATGCATAAGGTAAGTGAGTTGGAAAATTTTCAGCTCCTACGCTAATTAAAGCAGTTTTATATTTATGTTTCTTCTTTAAAAATAATTAAATCCCTTACTTAATCTTCTAAGTACATAACTAGGTACATATATGCACACACTCTTAAATACCATAGTTATAAATTAATATTCATGTCTATGGCATTTTTATTTTGCTATTAATTCATTGATTTTATGCACACAATACATAAGTAAATTGGCAGTGCAAAACCAATGTGTATACTAGTGTTTTTATAGCCTTGAGAGCTACTTGAAGTCAAATTCCTGACAACACAATTCACAACATTTATCTTACCCAATTCAATATAATAATAAGGTTTAAGCCATTACGTTCCAAGAGATTCACAGTCTTATGAATCATCATTTTAGTAGGTGTGTTATTATGGTTCAAGGGTGGGTTTATCAACCCTAAAATTAGACATCTCCACTAACTCAACATACACTTACACACGTTTGTTCCTTCTACCCTTTTCTTGAATCAATATTAGTTTATGTATGAACACAATCCTAGGTACATTAATTATAGTTTAGCATCTTTATTTTGGCATATTATTAACTTATAACTAGTGGTTAACATATGTTATTCAAGTGATGGGTTCATGACTTTTAGCCAGGTTTGAATCTTGCGTATTGCACACCTAAAATAAGATGCTTAACTTAAACACTTCATCTCTCTCTTTTCTTTAAGGTTTAACCTACTATAACCAATGCCATTATGAAGGCTATATTCTTTTAATCTAATGACAAAACTAATTTATATATGACCACAACTTTTCTCCTTTAATATGTTATTCATGTCACTAGTGTTTAATGCACTCATAGTGATTTATAAATTATGCATGATTTGTTCCCTAAATTTGGCAGCTACTACTATAATAAAATTATACTAAACTTGTTAACAACTCATTTGCTGCTTACATACGACCAACCCAAATGTCTACTATTCTTCTTGTTTTCTACGCTTAATGTTGCACAACTAAGTTTTTAAGTAATTTAGTTTTAAATTTAGTTTTAAATTTTAAAATGATGGTTGGTAGATTAATATATCAGTCTTGTCATACCTAAAACTCGATGTAACATGCTCCTATAGAATAGTTAATAATCTCATAAGCAAGGAAATCATTAATTATCTTACAAAAGATTTGTAAAATTTTTTTTTGGTTTCTTTTATTATATTAATAATTTGTACATGTAATCTAATGATACCTATAAACATAAGTAATATCAATACACAATAATATGAATCCATTAAATCTTGTGCATATATCATATATCTATCATACATAACCATACTATCATCTATTATATGAAAACTATGTATTTAATTTTACATAATAAAGTGGTGTCGATACTATACACAACAAAACATACATAATATAAGTATTATTATTGTAAAGGTTAATATAACAAGTTGCATATACAGAAGACATCATGAAGTATGTTATATCTGTCCAAAATTGCTCCGAGAATGAGATTCTTAAAAAATGCACCGTCCCCTGACTATAGATCAATTAATCTAAATTCTCACCCTAAGGCCCTGGTCTTACATTCATCAAATGATAAACATTGAGTATAAAACTTAGTGGTGTTATAAAATAAGTAAATAACATGATTGTATATCATAATTAACAAAAAAACATTTAATCATGGTGACTAATCATTAAGCAATATAACTGTATCATATCATATCGCTTTGTAACATTCTTTATCTGTTATAAGTAATGCATATAGCATATTATGTAAAGATAGCAATAAATACCATAAAAGATCTACTATAACTTTCCCTATATCAAATACTATATTTGAACATCATTGCTCTGTATACTTTGCTATATAGCACAACTGTAGTGTATTCATCATTTCATAACTGTACTTTCATGATATATGAATGATAATGTATGTTTGTGATAATGCAGTCATGCTTTGCATTCTCCTTCTAATTTTCCTGTAACATTTCTTTTCTTTTCTATATGATTGTGAATAATCTGTACTGGGTCTATTTCCCTATGTACTCGTAATGTAAAATACTTTGGTTCTAGTAAGAACATAATATTTCTCCATGGTTCTATGATTGGAACCTATACTGTATGATTCCATAAAGAGAATCGATAATAACTCTATGACCCAATACACTATCATTGAACATTGATTTGTATATCACTTTCTTTTCCCCTTTATATCATTTATGTGATATGTCATGAATATGCCTTTTATTTATGAATGATTCATGATATGATGCATAACTAATTCTTAATGATCATATGCAACATTGATCATATGATACCATTCATATTATAACTCATTAAGTTGTTATTATAAGCTATCAAGTTAGAAATCATCATTTTAAGACCCTATGTAAGGTCATAAGGTAAATGACATAAACCTGCTACTGCTTTGCCCTTATCGATAGCTTATAGAGAAGTATGAGTCTCATCCGTTAAACCCGTAGCATTTCCATTTTACATTCATTTAGTAACGTCATTCACATATTGCACTTGACTTATCATCTGTAAGAATCCATAATCATTCATGACATATAACTACTATTCAACTTTCATTCATAATGATCATATAAGCATAATACCATCTTATAATATTTCACACTTCATAAGTAGGAGTCATGTATATCATTCAGCCAACCTAAGCCTTAGAATTATAACATCATCTATTACATGTGTTTATACATCATTAACTTCCATTTATATATACGGTAAGCCACTATCCTCATACATACCATTACACACCTTTGCATTTAAATATAATTGCATGTATAAGTGATACACATGCATATTGGCATGTACTTCAAGTATTTAGAACATGTAAACATATATAAGACTTGTCATGGTCATGTGTGAATATAATGCATTTATATCATTTCAAGCCTCTAAGTGCTTATCCTTGTATATAATGAAGAATTATAAGGTTTAGGTATGTATAACATTAAGTTTAGGAGCTTAGAATGCCCCATTTATTAAGGTGTTGAAGCATACAAGTTAAGTTACTATTCATTTGGTCATGTGCACTATTCATTTGATGTGTTTTAATATTCATTTGGTCATTTTTATTGCATGTTTCCTTTCTATTTTCACTCAATATACATAGGCCATTATTAATTACCATCTTATGAATCATGAATAACACTCACTTTTAGTCCATTATCTCATGCACATCTCAAGGTATTAAACCATGCAAACAAAGTACTAAAACTTACATATTTAAGGCGTACAACACAAAGATGCTAAAACTAGAACGTACAAATACCATTTCTACATGTACTTGGACTATATGAATTTTTAAGCTATCTTCTTGGCCTTTAATATAAACAAGCCATATTCTATTAGAAACTACACTTATTAAGGTTTCATTCAAGCTATAGCATGCAATTTAATTCATCCATTAAAGCCTCCAAAACCTTAAAGGCTGAATGCCTTAAAAGAGCCTACCAAAATGCATTAAAATGGACATTTTCAACATACCACTAACTTGTACTATTTTTTCTTCTATCATAACTTGGTCATAAGGTCACTTTTAATGCATGAACATGTTTTCTTAAATCTATCTATAAGTAATATGTCAAGATTTACAATTGCATATTCACATCTTGCATAATACATAAAGTTACACAACTTGCACAATATGGTTCATATGTTGCCTTATGAGTTTTCTCATGCATACCTTAACCATTTTGACCTCTAACTCACATTGCCATCAAGCCATACCAAATGAAACATACATGTACATGTTACACAATTTCAAGTCAACTTAGGCAACTTACAAGATGCACATCCATATTTTAAAGTAGTATGCACATAACACACTCAAATAACATGCTTTACTACCTCCCTAAATGAACAATTTGACATTTTCATGCCATAACTCACCTTTACATGCAATCAAACCTAATTTTCATCATCTAAACACATTTTTAATCATGTTTTCATATAAAATCAAGAGCTACATAATTCTACCCTTTAAAATAGTAAAAACTGAAAAGTCCCCAAATTGGGTAGCAACTTAGTATTCAAGTTCCCTTCATATTTAATCATCTTTCCATGAATCTTTAAGCATACTAAATCTTCTAAACACCTTTAAACATCATTTAAACACTTTAAACAACAACCAAAGTGACTTATTCAAGTGATAAAAGTTAGGGATTTACATAATTTTCACATACCAAAATAGAAATTCATTCAATTGCAATATAACATAAAATTCATCAACTTAGCTTTCTTATCTTGCATCATTCAATCCAATTCTTCCATTTAGAAAATAATCATGTTACACCCACATTAGAGACCCTAGGAGTTATGCATTTTCGTATGCCTATGTGTAGATGTATGGTAGGATTGCCATACGTATATGATGATGTATGTTGTGAATGAATGTATGCATTGGTGGTTTCATGCTTGTGTGTAGTTGTGTTGCTGTATATATGATTCTATGGGGTTGATTGTGTGTCATCGCCTTATTGGGAAGCGTGTCTTCTCGGTTGGATGAGGGATGGCTTGTGTATATGAGTGGTATACATTATGTTAAGTATAGCTCTTATACTGGTATAGGGGCAGATGTTGGAGCGGAGTGGAGAGAGTGAGTGGAGCGACAACATCTGCCCATCTGGGGGCGATTCGTGAGTTATGGGTCTGGGGTGCGGGGGCAGAGGCCCCGCGGTACGGTAAAAGGATATTTTAGAAGTGTGTTTAGGATTGGTTAAGTGTTGGGACAGGTTCCGGGCGAGTTAGGCATGCCAATAGGCATGTTATGCATTTTTGGGAAGTGGTACGGGCCTACGGATGGGTCATACGGTCATACGAGTCTGAGGAATATAGGGAGTTTGGGGCCTGGAGGACGTACGGGCGTACCAGATGGTGGTACGGTCGTACCGTTGCTCGCATAAAAAAGGTTGTTTATCAAAGGAACAGTACCTGTACGGGCGTACCGAAAGGTGGTCCGGCCGTACGATAACTCGCAGATTTTTGGGTTTGTCAGGGTTTTGGAGTCAGTACGGGCGTACCAATGTTCGTACGGCCGTACGTGACTTTATATTTGACTTTTAAATTAGAAAACTGACGGTTTTCCCTTATTTTCCTCCCTTTTTCCTCAAGCTAAACCCTTCCTAAACCCTACCCTAAATCCTTCTTAAGGATTCTAAACAATCCTAGCGTCCGAGAACGCGAAGTAGAAGTTGATTCCAAGTATAGACAGGATTACCGGCTATAGTTAGAGGTTACTTGAGTTTGAAGGTATGTGCTAGGTTTGTGTTTTTAGCCACTATCGGCTTGTTTCTTTTGCAGACGGACTTGAATTAAGTCTCGGCTTATCGTTCTACTTGTATTTGATTCATTGAGACGTGCTATATAAATGATTGTTGTTTTGATGCTTGGATTGATGCTTGATTTGCATGATTCGAGGCCAAACGGTCCAAGCTTATTGATATCTGATGAATTGTGTGAATTGTAAAAGCTTTCATGCATGAAACGAATGATTGGTAATGATATGATAATGCAAACATGCATGGAAAGGAAGGATGAATGGAAAATGAGAGAAAAGAAAGAAAGAATGAGGGCAGAGCTCAGATTTGGGCACACTGGATCATAGAGTAATGGATTCCTACGGGAATTGTTAGATAAATGTCCTCCCTAAGAGGGGAGATGAGTCTCGAGACATACGGTAGGATCGAGTGCAGGGCACTCTACGGATATATATATGAGGAATCTCCTGAGATGGGAGATTAGTACCGGTACGGGATCCAGTGTGTGCGACAGGCATGTGCACATTACAGGAAAATAAGAGTGAATGAGTGAAAGAGATTGAGAGCGAAAGTCTAGAGCATTGGCATTTGCATGGCATTTGATGTACGAATTGAAATGCTTGATATATTGTGTATATGACGAATGATTACATGGGTATTACTGTTTATATATGTTTCTAGCACCACTGAGATTATTCTCAGCGTTTGTCATTTGATGAACATAGGTTCAGAGCCCACGGGAGAGCCATCAGGAAAGGACTAGAAGTCGTCAGCTGAGACGGATCGATCTCACTTGGTACGGGACATTTGCGGCTACTCCAATCCTCCTTTGGTTGTGTAGCTAGTGTGTGGCAGTAGTAGTTCGGCTTCCTGTGTAGCCATGTTTTGTTTATAGCTTTTGGTGGTTTTGTATACACTCACTGCTTGTATATAAGGAGTTTTCCTTTATGATATACGGTGTTACCTTTATTGATTGCCTTATTGCATGAGTGTATGTTTAAGTTTATCCAGGGTAATGCATGCTTATCGCGTCGTTTCCGCAGCACAACCACCATTAGGCTTAGAGTGTGTCCCCATACGACGTCTGTACGATGTATCCCTGACGTCACAGGTACTGGTCTCTTCTTGGGGGTCGCTGCTTGTGACGTGGGAGCATGTCTGCCTGGGTATGGGCTAGGTGTGACATGTTAAAGTGGTATCAGAGCTATGGTTTAGCTCGCGGGATACCATAGGGGTTTGTTAGTACTACTGCCAGTGTCTAGGAGCTACACACTTGAGGAGTTGCCAGTCCGTACCATTACTGACTTTAGGTTTATTGTTATGTTTGCTGTTTTACAGATTGAATATAGAGTGAGTAATGACAGACAGAGCGATTATACTGGGTGAAGAAGAAGGGGGTAATTTCAATCCTCAAGAGAGTTCTGCAGAGACCGGTAATGCCGGTAATAGACATCCAAGACAGGGGGATCAGGCTGGGCCAAGTACTAGGGCACCACAGGTTGACAGAGTGGATGCCTCTACAGCGGATCCTATGCAAGCTCATTTTGCTCAGTTTGTGGAATTTATGAGGGCACAGGGTCAGATGTTACCAGTGACCATAGCTCCACCTCCACCTCCACCTCCTCCTGAGCCGATAGAGGAATACAAGCTTGATTTTAAGAAGTTGAGGGCCTACGGGGCTACAGATTTTATG
The DNA here is from genome assembly GCA_948192965.1 of Dalechampia spathulata. NCBI lineage: Eukaryota > Viridiplantae > Streptophyta > Magnoliopsida > Malpighiales > Euphorbiaceae > Dalechampia > Dalechampia spathulata. Next base: position 982 of record CANYBF010902780.1, on the reverse strand, counting down.
GGAACGATTGATCCGTATGTAGCCGAGACCTGGTTAGAAAAGATTCAGAGGGTATTGAGGTAGCTTAAGTGTCCCAAGTCTGCTAAGTTTGAGTACATGATCTCTTTACTACAGGAAGGCGCCTATGAATGGTGGAAGACCATTCCGTAGAGTATGACAGAGCCACCGGTACTTACTTGGGCTGATTTCCACGGGAGTTCAGGCAGAAATATGTGCCTACGGCTTATACCGATCAGAAGTTGCATGAGTTTCTCACGTTGACACAGGGAAATATGTCGGTAGCTGAGTATGAGAGAGAGTTCACGCGGTTGGCCTACTATGCGACGAATATTTTGACTTCAGGGCATGAACGGTGCAAGAGGTTTGAACAGGGATTAGATCTCAGAATTCGGGCATTAGTTCATGGGTTTAACTATGAGGATTTTTCAGCATTGATGGCTAACGCATTAAATCAGGAACAGATTATACAGGAAGAGCAGAGACGACAGGAGACGGTGAGGAGACCGTTCCGTGAGCAGGGTTCCTCTTCAGGGAGTCAGAAGAGGGGCAGGTTTAGAGGGCCATTTGTACCACGACCTATGGGAGTGCGACCACCTACACCGAGGCGTATACAGAGTGGGAGACCCACTTATTCTAGTGGCTGCGGCAGTACAGGGACAGGATTGTTGCCGTGTCGCATTTGTGGCAAGATGCATTATGGAGCTTGCCGGATGGGGGCAGGTTTATGTTTTCGATGTGGATAGGCCGGGCATTATGCGAGGGAGTGTCCTACACGTGAGAATATTTCGGTGCACACTGTATCCGAGGGTGGTTCCTACCAGCAGCAGCACCCGAGTGGTAGACTGGGCTAAGGTAGTGCACAGAGTGCCGAGAGAGGCAGAGGCCGAGGCCGAGGAGGCCAAGATAGTGGGAGTCGAGGGATGAGTCAGGAGTCTGTGAACCAAGCAGTTGGCATGCCGACCAGGGTATACAATTTGGTTCA
>CANYBF010902632.1:0-16446 GCA_948192965.1 Dalechampia spathulata | reverse complement strand
TCATTCATATATTGGTTTATTTTAACATTATTCATATTTGATTTGACTGATTGCATATTTAAGGATCAATATTTACTTTTATCATCATAATTCTTACCTATTCAATTCGTGACATAAAGATATTAGGAATCAATGAACTTTATAATTGAAGATTGGAATAATACCTAGCTCCCTGAGTTCGATACCCTTCTCACTCTATACTAAGTCCATAGAGACTAAGGGATTTAATTCAGTAAGCATTTATATTTTTTATCATAACCCCTCAAATCCCTGCTTCAGTGGTACGGGCGTACCATCACTGGCAAGAAATTGTGCTTGTCAGAAGTTTTAGTTTGGTACGGGCGTACCATGATTTGTACGGCCGTACGCGACTTAAGTTTGACAAGTTAAAGGATAAATATTAAGGGTTCTTTCATTTCTTATCAGTTCTAAACCCTTCTAAACCCTCTTAAACCATTATTAGCAGCTGAGGAAAGAGTGATTAGTGGATTTTGACGAGTGAGGACTAGAAGTAAAGCTTGATGATCGATAGAGGTGAGACTACAAGCCTACTTTGAAAGTAGTTTGATTTCAGGTTTGTGCTAGTTTGTGTTTTCGGTATATTTGACTCATTTCTATGCCTTAAGATATAAGTAAAGGCTAAGTATAAGGCTTTATGTTGATATTCTATTATTTGGTGTGATCTGTGGATGATTGTGTTCGAGATGCTCTAACTTGATGCTTTTTCTTGCTTTATAAGAGCATGAATGTGTAGTTTATTATAGATGAAGCATACGTGCATGTACGGTATTTATGACATGCATGGTGATGACGGAAGAATGGAAAAGAGAGAAAAGAAAATGAGTAATGAGTGCAGAGCTCAGCTCTGGGCATACTGGGTCAACTAATGTTTATAGGATTCCTTCGAGGAGTCATTTAGATGAATGACCTCCCAAAAAGGAGATGAGTCTCGAGACCTACCGTAGGGAAAAAGGTGCAGAACACCGTACAGATATGTGACCTCCTTTGGGAGATGAGTACCGGTACCTATCAGGACCCAGTATGTGCAAAAGGATTGTGCACAAATCTTAGAAAACAAGAGTGAATGGAAAAAATGAGAATGAGGAAGAATGTATGCATAGTTGCATTCATATTACATGCTTGAGAAACATATGTCTAATGACTGTGCTATGCTATTATAGCGGATACAAGGTTATGTGATTCCTATGCAATTGCTAAACTGGCTTATGGCTTTATACGTTTGTTTATGTATATTTTCTAGCACCATTGAGTTTATCTCAGCATTTGTCATTTGATGAACATAGGTTCAGAGCCTTCGGGTAAGTGAGCAGAGAAGGAATAGAGGTTGTCAGCAGAGATAGACAAATCTCGAATTGGTACTAGACTCCGAAGCACACTCCGGTTTCTTTGGCTTGTAGCTTTGTAGTCTTAGAGGCAGTAGTTGTCCCGTATTTTGGTGTTTATGATATATAGACTAGGTATTGATGTTTTCCATGCACATTTATTATTATTAAATGACATATAATTTTTGGTTTATTACTTGGCATGGTGAATGCATGAATGAATGTCTAGGGTTATTGGTTTACTGTCCACACCATATATAGGGACGTGTCCCCATACGACATGTTTACGATGTATCCCTTGTAGTATGGGCAACGACTTTCTCTTGGGAGTCGTTGTTCATGCTATGGAAGCATGTTGCTCTAGGTATGGGCTGGGTGTGACATGTTTTAGTGGTATCAAAGCTATGGTTAGCTCGCAGAGCTATGGTTTAGCTCGACAAGTTTCAGGTTTGTCAGTTAGGACTACTACCTACTTTTACTAAGCTACACATGCGAAGTTTGCTAGTCCTTACCACTGCTGACTGTTAGGTTTATGTTTATGTTTTATGTTACAGATTAAGTGCTATAACCGACAGAGCTATTATTACGGGTGAAGAAGGAGGGGGTAATTTCAATCCCCAGAAGAGTACATCAGGTACAGGGGATAAAGCTGAGAGACAGTTAAGGAAAGAGGAAGTAGGAGAACCCAGTGAGAGGTTACCTCAAGAGGAGAGGGTCGATACGTCAGCAGTTGACCTAATGGCAGTACAGTTTGCTCAGTTTCTTTAGTATATGTGAGCACAGGGTCAGACCATACCTGTTACTCCAGCTCCACCTCCACCTCCGCCAGAGCCCAGAGAAGACTATAAGTTAGATTATAAGAAGTTAAGATCTTATGGTGCTACTGATTTTATGGGGACGATTGACCCGTACGTAGCAAAGATGTAGTTGGAGAAAACACAGAGGGTCCTATGGCAGTTAAAGTGTCCTGAGGTAGTGAAGTTTGAGTATACCATTTCTCTTCTACAGGAGGATGCATATGAGTGGTGGAAGACAATTCCCCAGAGTATGGTAGAGCCTTCGGTACTTACCTGGAATGATTTTCTGAGGGAGTTTCACCAGAAATATGTACCTACTGCGTATACAAATCAAAAGCTGCATGAATTTCTTAATTTGAGGCAAGGAAATATGTCAGTGGTGGAGTACGAAAGAGAATTTACACAATTAGGCTACTATGCCACCAATATTTTGACTTCCACATGTGAGAGATGTAAGAAGTTCGAACAGGGGTTGAATCTCTGAATTTGGGCATTGGTACATGATTTTAACTATGAGGATTTTTCAGCCTTGATGGCTAATGCATTGAATCAGGAACGCATGATACAGGAGGAGCAAGCAAGACAGGAATCGGTAAGAAAACCATTTCGAGAGCCGAGCTCTTCATTGGGATTTTTGAAGAGAGGGAAGTTTAGGGGTTCATTTCCTCCATGATCGATAGGGGTTCGATCGATACCACCTCGACAGGTATAGAGTGGGAGACCCCCATTTTCTAGTAGTAGCACGGGTTCAAGATTAATGGTATGTCGTACTTGTGGCCGTATGCATCACAAGGCTTATCGGATGGGAGCAGATTTGTGTTATCATTGCAGACAGGCTAGACACTATGCTAGGGAATGTTCCGTACGTGATAATGTTCCAATTCATACTGTTTCAGAAAGTAGCTCCTATCAGCAGAACCCGAGTATGCGATTTGGTTCGGGAAGTCCTCAAGGTGCAGAGAGAGGTAGAGGACAAGGCAGAGGAGGCCGTGATGGAGGAAGCCATGGGGTTATCCAGGAATCGATGAACCAAGCAGTTGGTGTCCCTACGAGAGTGTATAACTTGGTACAATAAGATAAGCAGCATGCCTCTGATGTAGTGATAAGTAATGTCTTTATCTTTAATCATGAGGCCTTAGTTTTATTTGATCCGAGTTCCTCACATTCATACATTAATACGAGATTCGCTCGATTTCTTGAGATGCGTTGTGAAGGATTAGGTTATGAGATAGTAGTATCAAGTCTGTTAGGTAGGGATGTGATAGTGGATAAAGTGTTGAGATAGTGTCCTTTGATTATGCATGGCGTGTGTTTCCTATCAGACTTAGTAGAGATGCCATTTTGGGAATATGACATTATTTTGGGTATAGATTGGTTAGCCAAGTATAGAGCAATGATGGATTGCCGTTAAAAAATAGTGACTCTTCAACATCCAGACCAGGGTATGATAGCGATACGGGGAAATGTGCCATCGGTAACAGCGAGATTGGTTTCAGCAGTAACAGCTCAGAGATTGATGTCACAAGGTTATGAGGCAATTTTAGCACACGTAATCGATGTGAGGCAGAGGGAGGTATAATTGTTAGATATTTCAACTGTTTATGACTTTTCCGATGTTTTTCTTGAAGAATTGCCTGAGTTACCACCTGAATGAGAAGTAGAATTTGAGATTGAAGTGCTACCAGGTACGGAGCCGATTTCTATTACTCCTTATCAGATGGAACCATTGAAATTAAGAGAGCTCAAAGTGCAGTTGCAGGAATTATTAGAGAAAGGTTTCATCAGATCGAGTATTTCCCCCTAGGGTGCACCATTGCTGTTCGTTAAAAAGAAAGATGGTACGATGCATATGTGTGTTGATTATAGGCAACTTAATAAGGTAACTATAAAGAACAGATATCCTTTACCATATATTGATAACTGGTTTGACCAACTGAAAGACACCGCAGTGTTCTCTAAGATTGATTTAAGGTCAGGGTATCATCAACTTCAAGTTAAAGAGGGCAGTATAGCGAAAACAGCATTCCACACTCGTTATGGACACTATGAATTCCTCGTAATGCCATTTGGATTGACGAACGCACCTGCAGCATTTATGGCCCTAATGAATACAGTATTTGCAGATTATTTGGATCAGTTTGTGGTGGTATTTATCGATGATATCTTGGTGTATTCGAAGGCATATGAGGATCATGATAGGCACCTGAGGTTGGTTTTGCAATGATTGTAGGAGAAGCAACTATATGGTAAGCTCTCTAAGTGCACATTCTGGTTAGAACAAATAGCGTTTCTAGGGCATGTCATTTCAGCCGAGGGGATTTGTGTTGACCCGAGCAAGGTAGAAGCCGTCCTAAATTGGCCTATTCCATGGAATATCAGTGAGATCCGTAGTTTTCTGGGATTCACCGGTTATTACCGACAGTTTGTTAAAGGTTTCTCAACAATTGCCTTACCATTGATGATGCTACTCAGGAAGGATGTTTCTTTTAGTTGGACAGAAGAATGCCAGCGGAGTTTTGATAGACTGAAAGAGTATTTGACTCAAGCTTCGGTTTTGATCATACCTACGTCGGGGAAAGCCTTTATCATTTTTAGTGATGCTTCACTTAACCAGTTAGGATATGTTTTGATGCAGGATCAAAAAGTGATTGCATATGCTTCACGACAGTTAAAGCCGCATGAGAAAAACTACCCATGTCACACCCAGCCCATACCTAGAGTAACATGCTCCCGTAGCATACACAGTGACCTCTTGTACGGAAAACCGCTGTATACACTATAAGGGATACCTGTACACGTATAAAATGATGTCGTATGGGGACAACAGATAGTATGGCGGTGAAATCATCAAACAGAACCATTCGTATCCCTGGATAACAACATACATTTGATTGAATGAACACGTTAATAACGAAAGTATATTTATTAATATACAAAGGTTCGGGTTACATTAACCATACAATTCACCACCAAAATACAAATACATCACTACCTCTCTGATATATACAAGCTACAATACAAGGCTACAAAAAAGAAAGAATGCTCGGCCGTCCCAGACCACCTCGAGATAGGGATTATTGTTGAATCCACCTCTCTACTGATACTGGCAGTCACTGCTCTAGGCCTTCCACAGTAGGCTCGGAACCTGCGTTCATCAATTGATAAACGTTGAGTCGAAGACTCAGTGGTGCTAGCTATCATACACACATATAACAAAAATAAGCATGTCAAACAACAGGCAATACAATGCAATGTTATGCTTGCCCCCTTCTCTCTCTTTCTGTTCTGTACTCTCTTTCCCTTTTTCCATTTCACTTATTGTGCACAATATATTCCCATGCTAGATCCCTATGTACCGGTACTCAACTCCTGAAGGAGGGTAACTGTAATCTTGGCCCGTAAGCCCTTTTGTTTTACCTATGTCTCGAGACTCAACTCCTGTAGGAGACAATAAAATATACGATTCCATTATAGAATCCTGTAATATATGATCCAGCATGCCTTTCCTCATTTTCTCTCACTCTGTCTAGGCATTCACGATCCCATATGTCATGAATATGCTAACATGCGAGAGTACCACATAGCATCTCAAGCAAGAATAATTTAACGTAACAAATAACAAGCTTATATCACCAAATAATAGACAAATACGAGAATTCAATCCTTAAGCCTTAATTGGCTTTAAAGCAATAAAAGAAGCAACAGACAAACTAATACAAACTCGCACTAACCTGTACCAAGTGACTTCTATCATCTACTCAATCCTCTGAACTTCTACTCTCGCTTGAAAAACTCCTATACGCTTAATAGGCTGAAGGAAGATGGATTCTAGGGGCTTGGGGACGTTTAGGAAGGGTTTGGGAGGAAGAAAAGGAAAGAAAGTCAAAGAAAAGTCCAAGTTTATCCTCTTAGAAATGGTGTTTTAAGTTGCGTACGATCGTACCAAACTCCCGTACGCCTATACCAAACTTAAAGTCCTAATGCCCTGATTTCCTGCGAGTTATCGTACGCCCGTACTAGGTTTGGTACGCCCGTACGACCCTAAAGTTCCTGATGCATAAATTTTCTTGCAAGTAATGGTACAGTCGTACAACCTCTTGGTATGCCTGTACCAACTCCAGGACCTCCAATTCCATGCTCCCATGAGCTTGGTACGCCTGTACGGATATCCGTACGCCCGTACCGCATGCCTAAAATCAGGACATGCCTAAATCAAAACCTCTAACTCACCCGGAACCTACTAAAATACTCTAAAACCCACCTAAACACATCAAAATCACTGTCCCTCATCCAACCGAGAAGTCACACTTTCCAATAAAGCGACAGTATCGTGACATACAATCACAATCAACATCATACATACATGTATACACATCATCAATGTATAGCAAAACTTATACGCATATAGACCTCTATCCGTATACTAGCGTACAAACTACTAGAGCCTCAAATACAGGTGTAACAACCCGACACATGACTTACAGTTAGCAGCCATCGTGTTTACATTAAAGATTTGGTGACACTATTTGTACAGGGAATTATGTTACATGTATACTGATCATAAGAGCCTGAAGTATCTGGGTACACAGAAGGAGTTAAATTTAAGGCAATGACATTGGCTGGAATTAGTTAAAGACTATGACTGCATAATTGACTATCACCTAGGTAAGGCTAACTCGGTAGCAGACGCATTAAGTCGCAAGATGATTGCTGGATTGAGACAGTCACCATTGTTGTTAGTTTGTGAGATATGACAGTTAAATGCCTCGCTGGTCATGCAATCTGACTGCATATTGGCACAGTTACAGCTGCAAATGAAACCCACTTTGATAGATCAGATTCAGCAATGTGTAGTAAGTGATGAAGAGTACCAGAAGTAGTTACAGAAAGTGCAGATAAGTAGAACAACACTATTTATCGTAGATAATGATGGTAATCTGAGACATGGAACGTGTTTGTACATTCCTACAGACGCTGAGCTAAAGCGACAAATTTTAGAGGAAGCTCACAGTTTGATGTGTTCATATCATCCTGGAAGTACAAAAATGTATAGAGATCTGAAACAACATTATTGGTGGGTCGGGATGAGAATTGAAATAGTGGATTATGTGGCTAAATGTTTAGTTTACCAACGCATCAAGGTTGAACATCAGGTACCAGTGGGATTACTTAGTCCATTACCACTTCCAGAATGGAAATGGGACTATATTACTATGGATTTCGTTACAAGGTTGCCAATGACGCAACCAAGCACGATGCAGTATGGGTAATAGTGGATAGATTGACAAAGACAGCTCATTTCTTACCTGTATGTATGGACTACAGTTTAGAGAGGTTGGTGAGCTTGTACATAGATGAGATTGTACGGTTACATGAGGTTCCATCCTCTATTATGTCAGACAGAGACCCACGATTTATGTTACATTTTTGGGGTACCTTTCAGAGAGCTTTAGGTACAAGAGTTCAGTTTAGTACCGCTTTTCACCCTCAGACCGACGGGCAATCAGAGAGAGTGATACAGATTTTGGAGGATATGTTACGAGCGTTCATGATGGAATGGGAAGGTAGTTGGGATCAATATATACCTTTGGTTGAGTTTGCCTACAACAACAGTTATGAAACCAGTATATAAATGGCACCGTATGAAGCACTATATGGTCGACGATGTTGGACACCATTACACTGGGATGAGGTAGGTGAACAAAGTTTGATTGATCCTGAATTAGTTCAACAGGCCGAAGAACAAGTACAACTAATAAAGAGTAGGTTGAAAGCCACATCCGACAGACATAAGTCTTATGTGAATCTAAGACAATGTGACATAGAATATGGTGTCGGAGAGAAAGTATTTCTCAAGGTGTCTCCGTGAAAACAAATTATGCGATTGGGGCAGAAGGGTAAGTTGAGTCCTAGATTTATTGGCCTGTATGAAGTTCTAGAACGGATTGAACTGTTGGCTTACAGATTAGCTCTACCACCGAAATTGGATCATATCCATAATGTATTTCATGTGTCGATGTTACGATGTTATAAATCAGATCCTTCTCATACTATTCTGGTTGAGGCAATAGAGGTACAACCAGATTTGACTTACAATGAAGAGCTGATACAGCTATTGGCCCAAGAGACGAAACAGTTACGGAATAAACAGATACCGTTGGTGAAGGTCTTATGGAATCACCATACCGGACAAGATGCGACTTGGGAACGGGAGTCCGCAATGAGAGAGCAGTATCCCCACCTTTTTGCTAGTAATTTAGTAGGAATTTCGAGGATGAAATTTCTTTTTAAGGGGGAGAGTTGTCACATCCACATTAGAGACCCTAGGAGTTTTGCATTAATGTGTGCATGTGTTAGATGAATGGTAGGATTAAGGTATTTGATGATATGTGGATTCTTGTGTATTACGATATATGTACCTAGGATTTCATGTATTATGATTTGTGTATCTATGTCTTTATGCATTGTGATGTGTGTATATCTGCTTTATTGCCGTTATGATTTACGGGCGTACCATGATTTATACGGCCATACGCGACTTAAGTTTGATAAGTTAAAGGATAAATATTAAGGGTTCTTTCATTTTTTATCAATTCTAAACCCTCTTAAACCATTATTAGTAGCTGGGGAAAGAGTGATTAATGGCTTTTGATAAATGAGGACTAGAACTAAAGCTTGGTGATCGATAGAGGTGAGACTACAAGCCTACTTTGAAAGTAGTTTGATTTCAGGTTTGTGCTAGTTTGTGTTTTCGCTATGTTTGACTCATTTCTATGCCTTGAGACATAAGTAAAGGCTAAGTATAAGGCTTCATGTTGATATTCTATTATTTGGTGTGATCTATGGATGATTGTGTTCGAGATGCTCTAACTTGATGCTTTTTCTTGCTTTATAAGAGCATGAATGTGTAGTTTATTATGGATGAAGCATACGTGCATGTGCGGTATTTATGACATGCATAGTGATGATGGAAGAATGGAAAAGAGAGAAAAGAAAATGAGTAATGAGGGCAGAGCTCAGCTCTGGGCATACTAGGTCAACTAACGTTTATAGGATTCCTTCGAGGAGTCATTTAGATGAATGACCTCCCAAAAGGGAGATAAGTTTCGAGACCTACTGTAGGGAAAAAGGTGCAGGGCACTATACAAATATGTGACCTCCTTCAGGAGATGAGTACCGGTACCTATCAGGACCCAGTATGTGCGAAATGATTGTGCACAAATCTCAGAAAATAAGAGTGAATGGAAAAAATGAGAATAAGGAAGAATGCATGCATAGTTGTATTCATATTGCATGCTTGAGAAACATATGCTCTAATGATTGTGCTATGCTATTATAGCTGATACGAGGTTATGTGATTCCTATGTGATTGCTGAACTGCCTTATGGCTTTATACGTTTGTTTATGTATGTTTTCTAGCACCACTGAGTTTATCTCAACGTTTGTTATTTGATGAATGTATGTTCAGAGCCTTCGGGTGAGTGAGCAGAGAAGGAATAGAGGTCGTCAGCAAAGATAGACGAATCTCGAAGTGGTACTGGACTCCGAAGTACACTCCGGTTTCTTTGGCTTGTAGCTTTTTAGTCTTAGAGGCAGTAGTTGTCCCGTATTTTAGTGTTTATAATGTACAGACTGGGTATTGATGTTTCCCATGCATAGTTATTATTATTAAATAACATATCGTTTTTGGTTTATTACTTGGCATGGTGAATGCATGAATGAATGTCCAGGGTTATTGGTTTATTGTCCATACCATATACAGAAACGTGTCCCCATACGATGTGTTTATGATGTATCCCTTGTAGTATGGGCAACGACTTTCTCTTGGGAGTCGCTGTTCATGCTACGGGAGCATGTCGCTCCAGGTATGGGCTGGGTGTGACATATTTAGCCCATCCATTTAGAATTCAAGGCCATGCTTTAACAAAAGTAATTAGAGAGATCAATTTATCGTAAAGAAGAGAAGCTTATCGCCATATTTCACTTAGTAAGGAAATATTGATTCTCTAGTTATATGATAACGAGGTATCACCCGAGATACAAAGCGAGAATCAACCTGCAAAAGAGGAATGAGTTGGTGAATGGAATGTGATGAGGCATGGTGAAGAGGAAATGAAATGAAGTTACTTATGGTTGAGACTGAGTATTGGAAGGAACAAATGTAGGTGTGGGAGTAGGTTCAAAGTCAGGGAAAGAACACATACCTGTAATAATAATACATTTACAAGTAAGTGATAAAAAATTTTTGTCTATCTCTTAATGATAATAAAGGAAGTGTAGCCAAAACTTGTATTTCAGGCTCATTAGATTTAAAGCCTTTTTAGGTTCTTGCTATAATTGTCACACCCACATTTGACACCCTAGGAGTTTTATACGAATGCATGCGTATGTGTGGTGTATTTATAATGGTGTATGCATTGTGATGATGTGATACTATGTATAATTGTATGTATGATTGATGGTATGCATGTTTGGTTGTGTTGTGGGGTGTTTTAGGTGGCGTGGGAGTGAGTTAGAAGAGTTGGAAGAGGAGTATGGCTGGTGGTACGAGCGTACGGGATTCGTACGGGTGTACCAAACAGGGGAGCTGAGGGGTGTTAGGCTCCTGGAGGCCGTGCGGGGGTACCAAAGGATGGTCCAGCCATACGCATACTTGCAGGAAATTGGGTTTATCAGGTAGATTGGAGCCGTACGAGCGTACCAAATATGGTACGGCCGTACTGAAGCTCGCAGGTTTTTGGTTTGTCAGGATTTTTAGGTTGGTACGGGCATACGAAGATTGGTACGGTCATACGTGACTTAAAAGTGACTTTTTAAATAGATAAACATCAGCGCTTTTCTTATGTTTTCTCACCCTAAACTTCTAAAACCTGCCCCAAACCCTAGGAAGCAGTCTTCCTTATTACTGTGAAGTGAGCGAAAGCTGGTTTAACGAGGCTAGAAGCTTAGATACATGGATAAGTGTTAGAAGTGATCTTCTTACAGGTCTATGCTAGTGAGTTATGTTTATGCTAGCTTGTGTTCTTTGCTTTTCTTTGGCTTTCAAGCCTATTAAGGCTTAGAAATGGTATCTGGGGATTGTATTTCTGTAGATTTGTATTAGTTTGTTGTATAGGCTTATGAATGTGATGATTGGTTTTGAGAAGGAACGTATCATATGCTATTGGTTATGGGTTCTGGGAAGGAATGTACTTGATGATTGACTTTTAGGATTGTCATGTGGCTTGTTCATGCATCATGGTATTGTTCATGATCATAGTATAGCATATCATTGTGACGGGGAGCAATAAGGGTGGGGTACGAGATGTACCGATATCTATCAATTAGGGAATGAGATGTTCCTACTGGTGTGAGAGGTGTCAGTATTAATTGATATGATATAGGAATGAGATGTTCTTGAAAAGAGTACGAGAGGCACCAAAATGAGGGTGAGTGTATGATATGATGGTAGACTGAACATTCATGATTGTGTGATGCATCGTGAATGGTGGTTGGCAGAGATTGCCGGTATTGCTTGTTGATACTATTGATTGGCTGTGTGTTGTACGGATGGTCTGTATGTGATTGGGTGCGTGTGTCTGTATGTATGACATGTTTTATGTTCCTAGCACCACTGAGATTATTCTCAGCGTTTATTATTTGATGAACGTAGGTCCAAGTGTAGAGGGTGAGCGTCGGGACTAGAGTTACAACAGCTGGTTCGTGTCTTAGTCTTCTGATAGAGAACCGGACTACTGGACGGACTCCTGCGGCTTGTATATTTGTGCATAGTCCTTTTGTAGTTGTATTTGGTAGTATACTAAATGTATTGTATAAGAATTCATTAATGTAAAGGGGTTTTATTATTATTTGTTTACCTTTATGTTTGTTGGATTCTTATACGAGCGTTAGAGTTTAAAATCCCTTGTAGTATAATTGTTATTTTCCTGAGACGGGAAAGTGATGGTTATGCTACAGGTTCATGTCATCACCTCGTAGGTCTGGGTTGGGGTGTGACATGTTTAAATGGTATCAGAGCTATGGTGAGCTCATAGAGCTATGGTTTTGCTCACAGGGTTATGGTTTAGCTCGTATGTGTTGCTTGTGTACATTTATGTCTACTACCAAAAAGGGAAGTTGAACAAATAGGAGTCTGGATAGTCCACGCTGCTGATAAGTGCTAATGTTTATTTTTATGCAGTTATAGAATAAGCTTCAAGTACAAGGTTTTGACCATGTCTGATAGAGCTAGAACTAGTGGAGCTGAGGGTGAGGGTCATGTGCATGCCCAGGATGATGTTTCTGAGGTTGGTAGTCAGGCTGAGGGTGCAGTGTCACAGAAGGAACAAGCAGCTAGGGTACTACAGAATGAACAACCTGCTGCTATAGGGATGGAGCTGTTGGCAACATAATTTGCCCAATTTCTTTAGACTCTACAAGGGCAAATGGAACAGGTTAGGCCACCTCCAGTGGTAGTTCCTTAGAGGGAAGCATAGAAGAGGGATTTCCAGAAGCTACGGACATATGGGGCCATGGATTTCACAGGGACCATAGATCCATACGTTGCAGAGATGTGGTTAGAGCGTACATAGCGGAGTTTTTGCCAGTTGAGTTGCCCGGATGAGGTGAAGCTAGACTACATCATTTTTTACTGCAAGACAATGCCTATGAATGGTGGAAGATGATTCCACAGAGTTTAGCTGAGCCACATGTCTTAAACTGGCAAGATTTTTTGAGGGAATTTCGACAGAAGTATGTTCCCAGTGCCTATACGAATATGAAGGTATAGGAATTTCTAGGTTTGAAGTAGGGCAATTTATCTGTGGTTGGGTATGGGAGGGAGTATACACGGTTAGCGTACTATGCCAGCCATATTTTAACTATGAGCCGGGAAAGGTGCCAGAGGTTTGAGCAAGGGTTGAAATCGAGGATCAGATCATTTGTTCAGGGATTTCACTACGATAATTTTTTAGCTCTGATCACTCATGCCTTAGAGCAGGAATAGACGTTATAGGAAGATGAGGATCACCAAAGATTTATGAGGCGATAGTTGAGTGATTCTTATTTGTCATCATCATCATCATCATGGAAGAGAGCCAGACACGAGGAGTCAGGTGGGCCACGATCATCTGAGTTCAGACCACCGTTACCTTATCGGACATAGAGTGAGCAGAGTGGTGACCATAGTGGTTTTGAGCTACGACAGAGCAGAAGGTCACTGAGATGTTACCAGTGTAGAGGAGCAGGACATTATGCTCGGCAGTGTCCTAGTCAGACAGTGAGGCCCGGGAATACAGTGGCCGAGGGTGGTTCACACCAGCAGTACCCTGTTATTCGCTCTTCACCTAGGGTTTCACAGCCAGAGCAGGGGAATAGAGGAGTGGATAGGAGCCAAGACAGTACTACACGACACGGCAGCCGGGGCTCAGTAAATCAACCGCGCGGAGGAACAATAAGAGTTTACAATCTGTGCCAAAATGAGCCGTCGCAAGCAGCGGATCCGGTAGTGGGTAAGGTTTAACGATTATGTTTTATGAGGTTAGAGTTATGTCAGACCAGAATTTTGGGGATGAAATTCTTTTTAGGGGGGAGAGTTGTCACACCTGCATTTGACACCCTAGGAGTTTTATACAAATGCATGCGTATGTGTGGTGTATTTATGATGGTGTATGTGTTGTGATGATGCGCTATTATGTATAATTGTATGTATGATTGATGGTATGCATGTTTAGTTATGTTGTGGGGTGTTTTAGGTGGCGTAGGAGTGAGTTAGAAGAGTTGGAAGAGGAGTATGGCTGGTGGTATGGGCGTACGAGATTCGTACGGGCGTACCGAATAGGGGAGTTGAGGGGTGTTAGGCTCTTAGAGGCCGTACGGGTGTACCAGAGGATGGTCTAACCATACGCGTACTCACAGGAAATTGGGTTTGTCAGGTAGATTGGAGCCGTACGGGTGTACCAAATGTGGTACGGCCGTACCAAAGCTCGCAGGTTTTTTGTTTGTCAGGCTTTTTAGGTTGGTACGGGTGTATGGAGACTGGTACAACCATACGTGACTTAAAAGTGACTTTTTAAACAGATAAACATTAGCCTTTTTCTTATGTTTTCTCACTCTAAACTTCTAAAACTCACCCCAAACCCTAGGAAGCAGTCTTCCTTGTTGCTGTCAAGTGAGCGGAAGCTGGTTTAACGAGGCCAGAAGCTTAGATACGTGGATAATCATTAGAAGTGGTCTTCTTTCAGGTCTGTACTAGTGAGTTATGTTTATGCTAGCTTGTGTTCTTTGCTTTTCTTTGGCTTTTAAGCCTATTAAGGCTTAGAAATGGTATATGGGGATTGTATTTCCGTAGATTTGTATTAGTTTGTATTGTATAGGCTTGTGAATATGATGATTGGTTCCGAGAAGGAACGTATCGTATGCTATTGGTTATGGATTCCGGGAAGGAGCGTACTTGATGATTGACTTTTAGGATTGTCATGTGGCTTGTTCATGCATCATGGTATTGTTCATGATCATAGTATAACATATCATTATGACAGGGAGCAATAAGGGTGGGGTACGAGATGTACCGATATCTATCAATTAGGGAATGAGATGTTCCTACTAGTGCGAGAGGTGTCAATATTAATTGATATGATATAGGAATGAGATGTTTTTGAAAAGAGTGCGAGAGGCACCAAAACGAGGGCGAGTGCATGATATGATGGTAGACTGAACATTCATGATTGTGTGATGCATCATGAATGGTGGTTGGCAGAGATTGCCGATATTGCTTGTTGATACTATTGATTGACTGTGTGTTGTACGGATGGTCTATATGTGATTGAGTGCATGTATCTGTATGTATGATATGTTTTATGTTCTTAGCACCACTGAGATTATTCTCAGCGTTTATCATTTGATGAACGTAGGTCCGAGTGCAGAGGGTGAGCACCTGGACTAGAGTTACAGCAGTTGGTTCGTGTCTTAGCCTTCTGATAGAGAATCGGACTACTGGACGGACTCCTGCGGCTTGTATATTTATGCATAGTCTTTTTGTAGTTGTATTTGGCAGTATACTAAATGTATTGTATAAGAATTCATTAATGTAAATGGGTTTTGTTATTATTTGTTTACCTTTATGTTTATTGGATTCTTATACGAGCGTTAGAGTTCAAAATCCCTTGTAATATAATTGTTATTTTCCTGAGACGAGAAAGTGATGGTTATGTTATGGGATCATGTTGTCACCTCGTGGGTCTAGGTCGGGGTGTGACAATAATTCTAGAGTTTGATTGGTAATTTAATCTGCCTTATCATAGTGTCATATGCTTAAAAATTAAGAATTAATTCATTTCCCCCAGTAAAGTTCTCATTTCTGGTCATTTCCCCAAGGGTTTATATTAATGAAAATCTGATAGAGTTCTGACAATAACATAGCGATTCCATAATTATTACACAAGCACAAATACCATTACAATTCCATCATAACAGCATCATCATAGAGTTATGCTAATAGGTTTGAGAAAGAAGATTAGCTAACTTGTTATTGTCATTTGGGAGTTGCTTTGTCGGTGTTCGAGTTTTAGAAGAGTAGAGTTGAAAGGGCGATATTGCTTAGGAGTATTAGAATGTGTATTCCAATAGGCTGTATCAAAGTTAGAATATTTTACTTTCGACTTCATGAACTTGTCATACTCTTGCAAAGAAGATAGTAGAGGGTTAAGATTAAATTGGTTTTTTTGAATATCATTTAAAGGTATGAGTCGATGTTCATAAAGGGTTGGGAGAGTTAAACTTCTAATAGTTTGTGACCATTTTATTAAGATTGGTTATTTGTTCGTCAATTTTATTCATGCATGATGATAAATATATGACAAAGTTAATCTAAAGGGGTGTTTATATTTATATTATGTATAGTAACATGTATAATAAGGAAGGAATTGAGGAAATGGATTTATGTTGTATATGTTTGTGTATTAGTTTATTTTATATAATATATATATTTTATATAATATTAATATATTTTATATTATATTATATATTATACATATATGCATATACATATTTAACTAGTGTATACACGCTAATGTCTTTGTCCATCTTTGAGGACTGTTGTAGATATATTTTACTATATAGATATATATACACACACATGGTCTGCGCGAAGCAATGTTAATGCATTCTATAAAGGAAAGTGGACAAAATGTCACATCCTGCATTATGCGAACTTCTGTGCATTTATAAATTCATGTTATATGAAATTTCTATGATAATAATGTGATTATGGTATGGAATAGTGAGTATGATAATTAGAAATGCAATTTAAGCTTGAAAAAGGGGTATTT
>CANYBF010902579.1:0-12307 GCA_948192965.1 Dalechampia spathulata | reverse complement strand
AATTAGTAACTAAATTTAAACTTATTTGGTAAGATGTTCCTATAACCATTTAATTTAGTAAATAAAATTATTTATTACTCCCTTGGATTATGATTAATATGTATTGTAATAAACTTTAAATTATAATTTGAAGTAAATTATGTAAATCACTGATTTTATGAAATTAGTAGATCTATAATTTGTTTAATAAATAAAGTTATATTATCATAGGTTATATTAGGAAACATATATATTTCGGGAATAAATATTACATAATTGATTTTCTCAATTAAATTCTTTATTAATAATAAATGATGCCTTCTTGTTTACGCTAATTTTAATTATGAATTCAGAGAAATAATTTTCATGTTATGTATGTTATGATTGATTGGCATGATTTGTACGAATAGTAAATGATTGAACCTTTGAGAATATTACTAAGTCAATATATATATATATATATATATATATATATATATATATAATTATAGGATCTACTGAGGAGCCTATTCACGTGTCCCTTAGATGCGTAGATAAGGGGAAAGCCCCTGAAGGTTAGTGCTATCATACTCGACTTAAATAAATAAGTTTGAGATAATATCACACATGCACTGCATAGTAATTATTAAGTCGTGTGCTCGGAAATACCTTATAATATTCGTATAAATATTTCAATGCATCATATCACATAAATCATGTTCATCATTAGATAATGCATTGGCATTTCATAACATCATTTCATGGCGTCATAAGGACTGAAAAGTGAGGTTATTGTGAAATGTTGAGATTGAATATGTATTGAGATATTTGTAAGGAAGCTGAGTACAGTCACTTCCCATACGCTGAGTTCAGTCGCGTATGTAATTATTATTATTGAATGTTGAGTACAGTCGCATTCTAGAAAATATTATGATTAAAAATATGATTGATGAATCGAGATACGATAGTGAAACAGATTGATCAAGGGAGAGTGCAAAACATTGCATTCTCATAAATCCATTGCATATTTGCATACATTTATTTAAACTGAAATGGGATATTGTGGTTATGGAAATACGTGAATTATTTATGATGCTATGAATGGAAATCAGAGGTGAATCCAGGTATTACCAGGTGATGAGATGAGAATGGTGGAAGTATTTACGGGTGAATAAGCTTACATCGGGATTTGAACCGTACACTACAATAAATAAATATTATTGACATGTGATGTTATGCTTCCACGTAATAATAATCTTGATGTTATTACTTTGAATTTCTCTATACTTAAACATTATTAAGTGTTGCATTCATTTATTAACGCCACTGAGTTTTACTCAGCGTTTGTCATTTGATGAACGCAGGTCTAAGTACATCAGAAGTTAGACGGGGTTAGCGTTAGTTGTTGGTAGTGTGGTACACGACTTCGGTGATTCTCGTGAGGGTTACTCGGGACTTAGTTAGGAGGACTCCTGCAGACATTGTGTATGCTGCCTATGCTCTTTTCATTTTTGGCAGTAACACTAGGTTGCGTTGCTTCGACCACTACTTGCTGATGCCATTGGGCACAACTATAACCATCTTTGTATTTGTTAATCGTTGCGTGTAACAGTTATTTCAGTGTTGTTTCTTATCTTTTTAGTATGAGTTGAGAATTATATTTTGTGAAAAGTTCATTAGCATGCTTGACATATTTTGGAATGATATATTGATAGTGATTGTTTTCCCTTGTGATGAAATTTTGGAGCTCAATGGAGGAGTTTCAAGGTTTCATTATGGGACATGTCTATACTTATAGGTGTGATAATTCAATTTGAAATAAAATTACCCACATAAAATTATTATTTATATCAAAATAAAATTATTTGTTATGAATTTATTTTATGTTATCAAAATAAAATTACACACATAATTTTAATTATCTTTCTTTTTTCATTAGATTTTTATTATGTATGATACATGTTAGTATAAATTTGTTTTCTTGTCATTTATATTTTCTTATAACCTTTTCTAATGTTTTTAATCCTTACAAAATTTTATAATTATACTTCATTTAAAATTTTATTATAACATACTTTTAAGCTTAATAAAAAATTAATATCATACATATTATTTTTATATTAGATTTTATATCATCTTAAAATTTAAAATTTTATTATAACACATAATTTGAGTCATAATCAAATTCTATTATTATAAATATAATTTTGTAATAAAATTGTTATCATATTAATATTTTATCATTATATATATCATTTAAAATTTTATTATAATACATAACTTAGATCATAATAAAATTTTATTATTGTATAAAAGGTTAAGATTATTTTTCTACTATCATCTTTCATATTAATTGCATTTTTTATAATAAAATTAATTTAACAATATATTTCTTCAAAATAATTTTTTAATTATTATTAAGGATAAGCAAAAATTATCAAAAAACAAATAAATCATTTAAACTAGTAATATTTGATAATTTTAGTTTGATTTTTTGATTTAATTCAATTTTTTATAATAGTAATTTTTAATTTTTAATTTTCAGTTTAGATATGCTTGAACTACCCAAAAAAATAAATTAAAAAGCGATATCATTTCATATATTAATAATATACACCTATTAGCTTATAGAATCATGTCATTTTATGATTTGATTTCAGGTTTTTTATCTTTGATTTTAATCGTTTCAAATTTCTTGGTTTATATTTCATTCAATTTAATTTTAATTTTTTAATATTCAATTTTTATTTTAATTGATTTATTATTGATTCTATTTAGTTCAATTTCTTAAATTTAATTTAAAATTTAATCAATTTAATTTAAAATTTAGATAAAAATTGATTGCAAAAAACGGAATGTTGACCCTAATTATAGACGATTTTCATAGAGGCTGATTTAAATTGTGCTTTTTACAAAATTCTCCAACCAACCACGTATTTCTTTCAAAGAGTGCCAACTTTGGGGTGTTTTCTTTGCAAAAATACCAAAAATATCAAATTTTTCCGTAAAAATTTTTAAAAATCCTTTCATGATATATTATTCTCAAACTCTCATAAAAAAATATATTATAAAAAATTTCTATATTTATTTAAAAATACCTATAACCTGAAGATCTCAAAAATTTTATACAATATGCAATAATTATATTAATAATATACTATCATTTTAATTTTTATATTTAATTTATATTGTTAAATAACCTAATAAATATCAAAAAAATAAAATTAATTTATTAAAAAATCATATCATGAGATCTTAAAAATCTTAAAAAAATATATATTATAAAAAATTTATATATTCATGGAAAAAACTTTAGAATTTTTTTGGAATCTAGAAGAAATTTTTATAGGCCTACTATTTTCTATATTCTTAATAAAAATATTGAAGGAGCTTAAAATTTATATCATAATAACTAATAAAATTTTCTCTTAAAAACTCGTTAAAATATATATCGTAAAAAAAAGTATACATTTATTAAAAAACTTTTACTCCTAGATCCTATAAATTGATAATAATTTCTGTTGTTTTTTTCAATTTTTCTTTTCTTTTAGTACTCAACAACTCATTTTTTATTAAAATAATAAGTTTATTATTTATGTTCATTCTTCTTCATCATTTTTCCTATCTAAAAATGAATAAGAAGAATAGTTAAAATTAATTCACTATGATAAAACAAAATTAATCCAAAAACTTATATAAACAATAAATGAAATTGATGATTATCTACTATTAAATAGAGGGTGAATACTTCTATGTTTTCTAAGGAATAAAAATAAAAAAATATTATTTTTTACTCTACAATAATTTTATTGATATGCATATTTCTATAACTATTATATATATGTTAAGTGCTTCTTGTATTCCTAAATAAAAAATTTTTTGATGATACAAGATTTTGACAATTTAAATATACAATTAATTAAAATTTTTTATTTGTAATAAACTGGATGCTTGTTGTGTATCTGCTATTTATCTATTGTATGTCTCTTCTATTCTTCAATGAAACTATAATTTTGATAATACAATATTTTGATAACAACTTAAATATATGGTAACATAAAATTTTGATTTGTAGTGAATTGTATATCTTTTGTATTTTTATATTGTATGTTTTTGTATTCTTGGAAGAAATTATATTGTTGATAATACAAGATATTGATAACAACTTAGATATACAATTAGATAAAACCTTTTGTCTGCGATGAAATGAATTATGTACCTATTGTACATTTATTGTATTTTTAAATGAAATTATACTTATAATGATACAAGATTTTGACAAAAATTTTTGTTTATAATGAATTGTATACCTATTGTATGTCTGTTGTATACCTTTTGTATTCTTCAATAAAATTATATTTTTGATCATATAAAATTTTGACATATATATGGTTAAAATTGATAAAATTCTAAATTAGAATTTACTTGGAAAATGTATTATATGAAAAATAGTCAAAAATTCATGCAAAAACTAATGAGTTTTCAACAATAATTTTTAACGTAATAAAATCTATACAAAAATTTAAATTACATTTTATCTTTTTATAAAAAAATCATTATTTAATTGTTGAATAAAAAATTTAATAATAAAAAATTAAATTTTTATTTTTAAACATTTTGATTGAACATGTGAATATATGTTTTGTTTATTTGGTAGTTAATTAAAATTGTTATGATTATTAATTATTTATTTATTTTAAAATTTAAATAAATATTAATAAAATGTATAAGATAAATAAATTTATATGTAAATTATTATTATTATTATTAAAAAAGAAATGACATAAAATAAAAATATGTATCAGATAAATATATTTTATATGTAAATTATTATTATTATTATTATTATTATTATTATTATTATTATTATAATGATAGCCAGATATTTCACACTCATCGTAAAATGTTTCTATTATTATTATTATTATTATTATTATTATTATTATTATTATTATTATTAAAAAGAAGTCATGTAAAATAAAAATATACATACTATATTTAATAAATAAATTAATGAATTAAATCTAAATTTATAATAAATAAAAAATTAAAATATATCACATGTTTCTAAATGATATAATATAAATAATCTTAAAAGAAAAATCAGAAAAGAATGATAAGAAGATAAAAAATTTAAAACTTGAAATTTAAAAATAAAATATAAAAGATAATTTTAAAATTAAAGAAAATGTAATAATTACTTAATTTTATAATCAATTTACAAATATGATTTTATTATTTTTCATATCATTTGATATACCATCCTTTCATTTATAATAAATAATTATAATTATTTTAAAATAAAAAATATCAATATAAAATTATAATTAATTATAATTAAGTGATCTTATATATAGATGAAATATAAAACTTGATATCTCACATTTTAATTTATTTCATACTATTACATTTTTATTCTATACATTTTATATATTATATTTTTTAAACTTAAAGCATATTATAGTATTAAATTTTAATTTTTATTGCATATAAAATCTTTAAATTTAAAAACTAATTTTAAATTAATAAATTTATATATAAATATGAAAAAATAAAATTTCAAAATTTTTTTTAAATCTAATAATGTATTTCATTAAAATTTACACCCTAATTAATATGCTACTAAATTAGTCTCCTCCTTTTGGCGTGAGGAGTATTTTGAGAAGAACTCGGAGATGACTCAGCGGTTGACTGGCTGAAGCAGGCGGCATCTAACACACCGACAGGACTTTGTGGCATACACAGGATTGTAGCATTTGCATCTTGCATAGACCCACCAACCATTAATACGTCTTCAATTAATTCTACACATTTCACCACTCTTTCCTGTTAAAACCAGAAAATATTTGTTCACATTATATCTCGTTTTATCGATTTTGATACTTTAATTTGAACTCTAAGAAACTGGTTTTACCTTGCTTACAAGTTTAGCAATACTAGAAATTGCTTTTTCAACGACCACTGGCTTCATTCCACCCACAACAGTTATGGCCACTGCTGCTGCAATCTCAGAAGGCTTGAATTCCAAGAAGTCAATCCCTGCGTTAATTTCCCAACCCCAATGAGTCAAGCTTAAAAGAAAATTAAATATACTTCTTCTCCTACCTGTTAAATTCATATTCATATGCGATGAATATCAATAAGATCTAAGCAAGTATTGTCAAATAGAAATATCTAAACCAGGAGATCTGATAATATATACTTTACGATGTAAATATGCTTGTAAGTGGGGAAGAAAAAGGACCTTTGACCGAGGTTAAAATGAGCTGAATTGATGGAAAAATTAGTAATCTGGAAGTGGATTCATCATTGTTGATCTTGTCGAGAAAATAGTCTATGAAGGAGAAAGGTGTAACTGCATGCATTCTCCAACTTAGTGCTTTGAGTACGTGAAGCTCCATTGTTTTTCCCTGTTCAGATACAAATTTTGATCAACTTACCTGTTAAAACTAAATAATGTAATGTAACAGAACTGATAAAGACGGTTCACCTGTGATTCCAGAGAAGGTGGAACCTCACTCTCCTCCACTTTGGCTGCGATGGATAAACATGCCGTCGCCAGTAATTCCATATTCCAAGCTTCATTCTTCTGCAAATTCCATTAAAATATACCATTCAAGATGAAAAATTTTACGTGTTTATATGTAATTGTACATACAGTTTCAAACTTACAGGTAATTGACTGGCAGAGAGAAATCTGTCCAAGTAATTTATTGATAAATAGAAACAAAGCGGTTCAAAACCAAAACAGGAATAAGCCTGTTGAACCAAAAAAGCCATTACCGTGTGAATTTACATCCATCACCTTGGCATGAGATGAATCAAACTGAAAGATTAAATGGTAATGAAAATACACACCTTTACTATACAGCCAATGGCCTGTTTTCTGGCAGCCAACTCAAGATCTCCTCGTCTCAGCCTCTTTAAGTAATCAACAGTAGACATATGCTGACGCTCTTTCTTCACCATCAAACCTAAACACTCTTCACTTTGGATTGGCAAACCAAAACCACCACCAAAATCTTCCACAACACAAGAATCATCCTCAAGAATGCTATTCTTATCCTCTGTACATAGTAAACTCGAGACAGC
Source organism: Dalechampia spathulata (assembly GCA_948192965.1). NCBI lineage: Eukaryota > Viridiplantae > Streptophyta > Magnoliopsida > Malpighiales > Euphorbiaceae > Dalechampia > Dalechampia spathulata. Next base: position 5,257 of record CANYBF010902579.1, on the reverse strand, counting down.
ATGACTTTCAACACTTTGTGCCATTCAACTTTGTTAAATTATGTTGTGAAAATGTATGAAAACCGTGAAAGAAGATAAAGTCTATTTTCATTTTGGGCTTCCAAAAGAGGAACCGGCAGGTTTCCATGTCTGTTAGGGGCGTATCCTACAGAAAATAAACAATTCACTTGCCGTTGCCATCTCACACCAGTCTTCCTAAATTTGACTTTCCTTTCTTCTTAGTTCCTTTATTAGGTGCAGAATTTAATTCGTTGCTTAAAATGTTGCAATAATCCTGCCAACGCTTTTGCCAATTTATTTGTAGAATCGTCAAATTATAAGATATTGGGAATTAGATGAATATCAATAGATTTTACTAACAAATAGGGATTTGTTAATTTCTAAATTTCTAAATAAAATAGGAGGATTGTCTTCCTTTTTTTTTAATTCTATACAAAAATTAGGAACATAATTATTCAAAAAGTATTGAATTATTTACTAATACTAATAATAATTTTCAAATACATTTTAAAATAATATTAATAATATTATTTAAAATTTCCTGCCCTCATGGTTATTATGATTGTTATTATTACCTTCAATACTAAATTATACACTATATTTTTTGAGTAATAAAATTTATTGTTCCTATTATTATTAATTTCGAAAATAAAGTAAAATAAATATAATGATTAAAACAATACACTTTATTATTATTATATTTGACAATAAAAATAAAAATAAAATATTAATGATATATTTTTGGTAACATTAATAATTATTCAATTTTTTAAATTATGTTGTAAATAATATTATTGTTAATAATATTATTTCTTTTTTATATTAAAAGCTAAAAAATTTGTATTTTATTATTTATGTTCTTGCTATTAGGTTTAAATAATTGTAATTAATATATTATATGAATATTAACAGTAATTAATAGTTTTAGTTTTATAATAATTAGTGGATGAGTTGCGCTTCATGTAGATATAGGTGAAAATTTTTTAATTTTTTTTGATAATATATAAATATAAATATAAATATATATATATATATATATATATATATATATATATATAATTTTTATTATTTTAAATGCATGTGTTTTTAAAAGTTATGAGTTTTATTGTTAAATAGATAGTTTATGAATATATTTTGAATACTTGAGATTTCATGATGTCATAACTTACTACTTTTTTTAATGCATATTTTTGTTATTTTATGTTTATTTAACAAAATGAAGAAGGAAGAATTTTTATTTGATTGACATTTGCATTTAATTGACTTTTAAAATTTTAATGATTAGTTTTATTTTGATATCAAGAGAAGATTATTTGTTAGATTAATATTTGTATTTAAGGTTGTTTTTAAACCTTTTTTTGCATAATATTATTTAATATATATCTTTTATCTTATTAAATTACTTAGAAGAATATATAATAAAATTAAAAAAGAAAATATTATTTTATGTTTATATTTGCACTTAATGCTGATTTAAAGTCTTTATTTTTAAATGATTAATATTATTAAATGTGAATAAGCTGATTTGTGGAATTATTGAGAGAATTGAATAAAATAAGGAAAGAAAAATAATAATATATGTTAATTAATTTTATTCTTACAGTTTGATTAAGTGTTTAATTTTTTTATGGGATGAAAATGTGTAAAATTATGTAAAATCTTTTTTAGAAATGCATGATTTGATAATTAAATGTCTTAATTCAAATAAATACATAAACCATGGAATTAATAAAATGATTATGTGTTATATTTATGATTAACTTGCAGTCTCATTTTCAACTTTCAAATGTATTTTATTCCTATAATAAGATAATATATTAAAATTTTATTCATATTATTAAAATTAAAGAACATTATAAAATATTATTAAACTATCAAATTTAAGTAACTTGTCTTATCAAAGAATATTTACATTCCTCGTTGGAATTATCACATACGTAACTATTGTCTACATAAATAACTTTTTTGTTATATACATTGCAAGAAGTGCAACACCATTCATATAAATCATCAATTAATTTTATAATTTGTATGGCTCGATATATACATTTCACCTCTTGATTTTAAACATTAAAATTTAAAAGTCACAAAATCATTTCATATTTTTCAAATAAAACAATCATACCTTGTCACGCCTTTCTATGGTGCAACATGCTCCCGTAGAATAATTAATGATCTCCGATACGTGGAAACCACTGATTACTCTACAAGGGATGCGTAAAATTTTTTTTTATGCATCATTCTAAGTTTTGCAGAAGTATTAGTCCCAAATAACATTCTTGTATTTACTGCCTTTAACATTTCTTTAAACTGCTTAAACAAATTAATTAGAAACTTTAATCTACTCCAAGACCTTGCCTTCAGAAAAACTTTTGCTGAACTGGTGCTTTAGAAATCTGTGCTCGCCATTCTTCAGTTAACCTACGTCCATCAAATGACGAATGCTGAGTATATCACTCAATGATGCTTTACATATAACATAGAAAATATAATTATACATATATCATATATAAAATAGGTCATGTAAACCAGAACATCATATTAATGACGTTGCCTTATAGTCATTTAAAATATTACTTCTAGTCCTCATCTATATATATCAACGTTTACTTCACTCTCTAACATATTCAGATCATAGTTTATTTTATATCGATACTATGACTAGTTTATTTCCTTAATATATATATATATCATTTATTGTTCTTTGGATTTATATTCTTCTTGAATTTTCACTAAGCAATGTAAACATTTATCATGTATACTACATCAATCATAATCATATAACCACTATTATTGCATTACTATAAACATATCAATAATATGTTCAACATTGTTTAATCATGATAATTATATACTTGTTAATATCACAACTTTATTCTTTTGGTGTATTTCTATTTCTTATTACATGTCAGTAGTTCGATACTTTAAAATATCTTATCATCATATTATCAACCTTCACATGTTAAAGTCATATATTATCATTCCATAATGATTCCTTTTTAATGAACTAACTCCACAAACATATATTCACAATCAATATCATTAATTCCATAACAATTTAGGATTTAATAAAATCCTGCAAGTATTTGAAAAACGTCATTTTTCACTTTATCATATGTTCTTTTAAATTCATAATCATAATATAATTAATCATATTAATTATATTCTCTATCGATATTTAGCATGAATGGCATTAATAATGATAACATATATTCATTACATTATCATTCTCCATTAGTATAAATCTTAACCATATATGTATCATGTTATCATCACGTATAATATACCATTATACCATAACCATATTATGTATATCATATATATCATATTATGATCATCATGTATGTCTCGCATCATTGTCACATTTATCATAACATTATTTAATTTTAATATCATCATCGTAATATAACATATTATCATCATATCTGCATATATATCATCATCTCATTTAATATCTTCATGAATAAAATGTCTTTATCACTACAACATACTATCTTATCATGTTCATTTCACTATTAAATATGTATGCCATGGATATCATCATCATCATGATCAATATCATTTAAACATGAATGCATCATTTAGGCATCATCATCATCATCATAATTCATGATTTTTGTCATTAATGAGAATACATTTATGCTATGGATTCTCCTTCGTAATTTCCTGTATCTCTTCATATCATTTACCCTCTTTGCATTTTGGGCTATATGTGCATATTGTATTGGGTCATTCTTTCATATCTCATTTATGGTTCATCTGGAACCCATTTCACATTCATTTCTTTTCATATCATTTCAAAATTCCCATTTCCATATATTTCCCGTAGGAATTTATATCGTAATGTCCAATACCCCTTTTTTTAACATTATCCTTTCATATTCATTTATTTTTCTTTTCCCTTTATTTCTCTATGTTATGACATGTATGAATTTATCAATTTATGTTTCAATGAAATGATATGAATGTTTTATGCCATGATGCCAAAAATTAACATATGCAAGCATCATGATATTATATTATATCTTATCCATTTCATGTATCATACATTTCATGTATCATACATTTCATATAACATGATTTTTATATATCATTCATTTAATAAAACATTCATTTTACATAGCTTTCACTTCATTTTACATTCAAATCATATAGTATCAATTTCATACATTTCATTGATAATGACATAAATAAGGTCACTTTCATAATAAACACAATAAAGCCTATACATTTGCCTTAAATATTATTCCTTAATGTAAAATCAATGTACTCTAATGTCATATTATCAATATAAGCATTAAAATAAAATTACCATGCATATTTATTCATTTAAATTTAACATGATCATATAATAAAATGATCATTTCCTTTTATCATATTTCATCCTCATGTATAATATATCTTTATAACATTTCATCATCATATATATTATATCATCAATATAATATATCATATCATAAACATGTATACCATATCATCATATAATCATTAATAATAAACATATATATTATTATTAATGATTTATTACTTATATCATTAATTATTCACATTTATAATTTATGTCAATATTAGCACTTTCACATACATTATTATCACATATGTCATATTATCATAAATTACCATCGTGTACATTTTCATAATTTATCATGTATATTATATGAAATTGAATTACTATATAATTTAATCAATCAAATCCATATAAAATAAAACTATAAAATATAACACGTAACAACATGTTAAAAATTTAAGGTAAGTTCGTACTTATCTGCCGATCCAAAATTAAGAATCAGCTAAAAAGCACAAACCTCATTTTTTGATCCTTTTAAAATTTTCTAGTGGTTTATATCAATTTTCCCCTCTGAACCATATAGAATATAAATTAAACATTCATCTTTAATTAACCATTTTAATTTCATTATTAAACATTTATCTTTCATACTTGTAATTATATATATACCATTGTATATATATATCAATCAATAATATATTGTATCTAAATTTAATTTTTTTAGCATGGTATAACTTTAAGAAATAATACTTACATCAATCATTATATTTCACTATTCATGTTATAACTTTAAGAATATCTTGACTCCATCTTCATCTAAACATGTAGTTATTTGATTTAACTTGAAGCTTCATGAAGATAAGAAGGTGGAATGATGAAGTTTTTGATTTTTCCTTAAGAAAGAAGATGAAAAACATAAATGAACTAGGAAGAAAGTTAAGAAAGAAGAGGAAATATGGAGGATGGTTC
>CANYBF010902577.1:0-20722 GCA_948192965.1 Dalechampia spathulata | reverse complement strand
TGTGCTTTCATTTGGTAACCGTGTGGTGATTGCTTTATGAGTATGAATGCATGATTGCAATTAAGGTTTATCCAGGGAATGATGCTTGTGTGTTTGTTTGCATGCCACGCTACGCACTGTTTCACCACTACTACAGGTTTTGTACCCATACGAATGTCTAAAGGTCGAAAATAGGACGTAGCCCTGGTAGGGTACGTGGTGGCTTTCCCAAGGGACGGTCGTTGCGTATGCTACGGGAACATGTTCCTCCAGGTATGGGCTGGGGTGTGACATTATCAATAATTAATAACTAATAATATTAAATGATCAGTATTTTGTTATTTTATGTTTATATTATATAAATTAAATTATAATTAATAAAAAGTTAAATAAGCAGTACTTGCAAAAACAAACCTTCTCGTAAATATAACATAAAAATAGTTTAATAAGCAAAAATTTCAATCTAATACTGACTTTTATATATCTAAATTATAATATTGTCTATTATATAAGTTATTATAAGTTCCAATAAATAATAATAATAATAATGACGAAATTTTTATAGTTAATAATCAATATTATTTTTTAGACAAAAATAAAAATTATTAGAATCAAATAATTGTAAACATAGCAATTCATTAAGACAATATATGTTAGAAAATAAAATTATATTATTAAATATAGAAATAAATTATGGTTAATAATGTATCAAACAATTTATTCTAAAATATAATGCACATAAAATATTTATAGTTTGTTAAAACCATCAAGTCATCTCATCAACATAATAGTTTTGAATGATATTTAAAATGAAACAAAGAAAGTAATTTATAATAAAGTGCTTTCCAAATCATTCATAATTATTATAATAAAACGACAAAATGCATGTATGAACTTTTAAAAATAAACTAAGTGAAGTTACAAAATAGTGTATGAAGCAAATATCACTATAAGAAAATGATTTTACAGTGGTGGAGTATTTTTCGGTCATTTAATAGTAATAGAAATATCAATGAATCAATTAATTGTAAAAGTTATCAACAAAATATTATCTTTTAGTTGTCAAATTCACCATGAAAATTGCTTTATCATAATTATCTCTATAATCGTCCTTATCCCATGAATTTTTATTATTTGATAAAACAATTTATCCATAATTAATATTTTATAATGTAATGGACAAGCTTCAATTAGATGATCGATGAATTCATAATTCAAACTTAACATGTTAATTGTTACCTTATGTTAAAATTAAACTTCATTAATTCTTATATTAACAACTTTTTTTATAGGAAAGTTGCATTAATTAGTAATTTTTCAAAAAGTTGTCAAAGCAAGTTTTTGTTGGGAGCTTAGAGAATTAATTTTTCTTATATTCAAAATTCAATGATCCTTAATCCTTTGATTTATCTATAAAAAATATAATGTGGTTTTGAATAAGAGAGGTAAAAATAGTTTAAAATTATAATATTTTTATATTTTCTTGGTTATTTTAATACTTAGTCAAATTTTTTTAAAAAAATTTAAAATTATTTTAAAGTAATTTTTTAAAAAATCTTTTAAATTAGTAATATTTTCTAAAAATTAAAATCTTTTAAAAAATATTTTCTTAAATCTTTTCAAAAATACAAAAAATATTTCCTTTCGAAAAGCTTTGAAGATTTTAGAAAAAATTAGAAGAATTTATCAATGTTAAAGCTTTTGTTAAGGTAACTTTAAGGGCATCTTTTTCATCTTTTTCTAACATTCGTACAAAAATAATAATTAATTATCATGAATTTAAAGATTTACACAAAAATCAACAAAATTATTGACATAATTTTATATTAAGAACAATTGCTAATATAACTTTTTTTTGACTAATATAACTCTTTTGAGTTATAAAATGCTTATTTATTCATTTATGTTCTTTATTATGATGTTATGTGACATATATCTATTATTATTATGATTGATTGATTATAGTGCGTGCATAATGAAGATTTGAATTCTTTTCTTTTGGTTTTTGTGATTTTGATTTGATGAGATGATTTATAAGTCAATAATGATTTACTTCAAATTTAAAAAAATTATGTTAAATCATAAATTAATAAATTATTTCATTCAGTTTACATCTTTTTTAAGAAAAGATACTCTTTTCTCTCTTTCTTTCTCTTTTTATTGCTTTTATGTTGTTAATGCCATGATGTGCTAAGAACTGTTTTTACCTAAATACTTATACTAACAACTGTTTTTATGAAAGAGTTAATTAGCCCAACTTTTTATTAAAGTAAATAGTTTCTTGATACAATTTCTTTTTTGTAGAAGCATAATATTGGTTGATTGTTTCTTGTTTGGTGAGAGATGTGTATGTGAGTGAGTTTATCATAAGTTAAGTATATATTATATGATATATTATTTTATAATAAATAGTAAATGCTTTGAATGATGATTTAATAATGTGATGTTATTATGTGTAGATTGACTTTTGTTTTATAGGTGATTTTGATTCTTTATTCATTATTAGTTAGCAAGTTATTATTGTGAATATATGTTTATTATTATTGTCTCCTTTCAACAAATATGTTATAACTATTATTGTGATTCTATTTTATATTCTCTATTTCTTATCTATCACTTTCTTATAATTGTAAGTTTATATATATTGATGTATAATGCAGAGATGTCTGATTAAGAAACATAATAATTAACTAAATGAAAAAAATAATTATAAGATTTGGACATAATATATCTAACCATTTAAACCTAACTTTTAAGGTTAGTTTGAACACTATACTTAGATCGATTTGATTAATTTTTCTGATTTTAATAGATAATGATTTTATTATTATGATCTTTTCATAAGTTCATGTATTTATAGAGAGAATCCCTTTTAAAAATTACTCTTCGCTTCAAAAAAAAATCATAAGATTGTGTATAAATTTGATGATCTATTGACGAATAACCCACAAACACATAGCTTCAACATACATGTGCGCGCATATATATATATAAGAAAATCTCCAGGTTGCATTTTGCTGTTCCTATTAAGCATCAAATCAACTATAAATTTGACGTTGAAAAAGAAAAAAATCCATAACTATGGAAAAACAAGAAGCAAAATGGAACATGTTCCCCGGTTCTAATTATCGATTTGGGTTGAATCTCCACTCCATCATCTAATCCTCTCCTTTGGACCTCCATCTTCGTTGCATTTTGCAAGGCACCCTTAAAAAACCATCACTATAACCGTACAAGTTTTACGTCTCATTTTGCAATATTATTATATATTTTTAAGAAATATTTACAAAAAATTACAAATCTTCTTCATTTAATAATTTTTATATTAAATTTATATAAATCTTCTTAAACTTTATATAAAAATTATATTAAATTTTTAAAAATGTTATTTTCATAAATATTTTTAGAATGTTTCAGAAAGTTTACATTTTCCAAATTTTTGTTGCTTTTCATATTTTATGAAATTTCTAAAAAAGAAAAGGGAGATTATTATTTAAAAATGTTATTGGAAAAGCACGTAATTTTAGAAAAAATATAAAAAAATAAGTAATTAATGAAAACAAATAGAAAAATAATTTTTTAAATGAAGAATCTTAAATTCAGTGAGAAGAAAATGCCACCGTTAGAAAAATAGAAGAGAGGAAGTATTTCCCTCGTAAATTGAGAAACCTTATCAACCTATGCTATAGTAGATTCCCAAAACGGTGAGGTGACGTCATTGTTTACGTTTTGGACCCAAAACCAGGAAACACTATCCTCTCTCCCAGAGGACAAGGGCATTGCTGTCTATTCACTTCCACTTCCACTGACTTTGAGACCAATTATAACCCAAAATTTCACATGGATTTACTCTCATCTATCTAATCACTTCCATTTATTTATATAGAAATTTTATGCATTTATCGGTTTTTAAGTATTTTAAAGTATAATAATTCCTTTGTCAAATTATGGAATTATGAATTTAGTTGGTGAAATTGATGCAAAACTCGGTCAAGTTTGTTGTATTTTAAATCAAGAATTTAGAAAAGGAATATACTTTTAGGAGCCTTTTTATCTTCGAGGCAAAATGCACAGAGAGAAGCATCAAGAAGAAAGGGAGAATTTAAGTGGAGAACGATAGATAAATGGCTCTAGCTCTTCTGCTTTGATTATCGTTACAGGGAAGGAAAGTTAACACAGAAGCATGTAAAAGTTTGTATGGGTTTTTGATCTTGAGATAGAAAGTTCAAATCTTTACCCTTTGCTTATGGGTGTGTTTCTTTGCCAAGGTTCTATAACCTAAAAGTTTTTATATTTACGAGCTTCAGTTATAGCTACCCTATTCTTCTCTTTTCTTTTGTATTCTGCAACTCTTTCTTTCTTTGTGATTTCGTATATTTCTTAATCAAAAATTAAGCAAAAACCCATCTGAGGTTGGTGAGTTTTTCACGAGTTAATACCCATTTCAAGTCTCTTTCTTCACCAACGTATACAATCTTGAGGTCCATTTCTTCTTTTCCATCTGATATTTTTGGATCAACGGTTATTTTGATGACAACGATGATACGATCAGTTTACGTCAGCTTTTTCTTTTGATGTAGTTCTTGTTTGTAGGTTTGTTGGTTTTTAAATGAAGATATAATAACACTTTTTGGGGGCGTTAAATGGAAATTGATCGATCAGCAGTTACTGTAGGTCCAGGTATGGATATGCCTATTATGCATGATAATGACAGATACGAGCTGGTGAAAGCTATTGGGGCAGGGAATTTTGGTGTGGCTAGATTGATGAGAGACAAGCAGACGGATGAGCTTGTTGCTGTTAAGTATATCGAGAGAGGTGAGAAGGTCAGTAATTTGGTTTAATCTGCATTTAAGCTGCTCTTCATTGTATTTTACTTGTTTCTTTTTATGATATGTGGTACCGGTGGACGATGAGATTCCATTAATACAGAGCCAGAGTCAATTCTAATAAAATGTCGTTGTATTAAGTGATTATAGGGTCTATGAAGCCACTTAACCGTTTTATATATGCTTGAATTGAGCTTATTTTGGCCAAGGATTCGTGGTTGGATTATCACTCGCTCTCTATTTGAATATGTTGTGACATGTCATTTTGCTGTGAAGTTTTCAGCTTGCAGTTGTAGTTTAAAATGTCATTTTGCTGTCCTTTTTCGCTGTTCTTTCGACAGATTGATGAAAATGTACAAAGGGAAATTATAAACCACAGGTCATTGAGGCATCCAAACATTGTCAGATTCAAGGAGGTCTGTCAAATTTTACCATATATATACCTTCTTATTCATGAAGGGATACTTTTGGTTTTTGTAATTAACTTATGCGACTAACTAACAGGTTATATTAACACCAACTCACCTGGCTATTGCGATGGAATATGCATCCGGCGGTGAACTTTTCGAGCGAATATGCAATGCTGGTCGCTTCAATGAGGACGAGGTCCTTATCCATCTCCACAATAATGCTTTTTTTTCCATCTCCTAAAAGTTGCTCTCTGTTTTAGTTGTGTTCAAATTTCTCCTAACAGGGTCTGGATTGTAATGCAGGCGCGATTTTTCTTCCAACAACTTATATCAGGGGTTAGCTACTGTCATTCAATGGTCAGTTAACTAAGTCCCATGCCCTAAAATGGCTGTTACTTAGTTATGCCAGAAAGTGTAAAATTGCTTCCTTTATTCCTTTTGATTACTTTCTCTGTGAAGCAAGTGTGCCATCGTGATTTAAAATTGGAGAATACATTGCTAGATGGAAGCCCTGCACCCCGTCTGAAGATTTGTGACTTTGGTTACTCTAAGGTACAAGAACCCTTTCCTACTTTTTCCGACTTAACAAGGCAAAATCTTATGTAGTTGTAGGAGTTTATATATATATATATCCTCAGTATTTACTGTCTGACAGGTTTGTGTATTTCAACAATAACTCTCATTTTGGTGTTTGCTTTTTTTGATTGTTCATGTTCTTTTTATGTTTAACGAATCGGGTTTTAACAGTCGTCAGTTCTCCATTCACAACCAAAATCTACTGTGGGAACTCCTGCTTACATTGCTCCTGAAGTGTTCCTTAAGAAGGAATATGATGGCAAGGTGATGTAAAAGCTCTAGTATAAATTTTGAAGTTTATATTTCTCGCCTTGTTTCTTCTTTTCTTCTTCTTTTTCCATCGATGTATTCCTGGGGGCATGTCTATGTGATTATCAACATTTTCTAGCTGCCAGTAATATCAGGAAAACATGAATTGTAGGATGCCAAAAGTTATTGTTTACAATTTGCATCCTAAACATGTATTTAAATGATGTTGCTGAGATCGGTACTAACAATTTGGCCTTCATTCTGTCATTCAGATTGCAGATGTATGGTCCTGTGGGGTAACTTTATATGTAATGTTGGTGGGTGCATATCCTTTCGAGGATCCTGACGAGCCTAAGAATTTTAGCAAGACAATACGTGTAATCTCTTACGCTTCTCTGAGCTTGTATAGTGTCACCTTAGCAGAGATGATTAAATAAAATTGTTGGTTGTTCATCGCAGCGAATTCTGAGTGTTCAGTACTCGATTCCTGATTATGTTCACATTTCTCCTGAGTGCCGGCATCTGATCTCACGAATTTTTGTGGCCGATCCTGCAAAGGTCAGGATATTACACTCACAAGGGTTCAATTTTTATCTCTTGATGATTCTTTTTGATTCACTATTTACCAGAAATGGCTGGTAAATCATTTCTCATTTGAACATGTTTTTGTAATAGAGGATAAGCATCCCTGAGATTAGAAATCATGAATGGTTTCTGAAGAATCTTCCAGCAGATTTGATGGATGAAAATACAGGGAACCACCAGTTTCAGGAGCCTGATCAGCCAATGCAGAGCGTTGACGAGATAATGCAGATAATTTATGAAGCTACGATACCAGCAGCCGGCGCCACAAGTCTCAATCAATACTTGACTGGTAGCCTGGAATTCGATGACGACATGGAGGACATGGAGACGGATCCTGAACTTGACATGGATAGCAGTGGAGAAATAGTATATGCAATGTGAAACATGACAAGGAAGTACCATATGAAAAGTACAGGTTGGTGGTTGCTGCAAAAGAGTTGACAATGTTGGCCAATTGGAGAATCTTGTATGGTTGGGAAATTCTTAAATATCAGTAGAGAACGGAGTGCGTCTGTTTTCCTGTAAAATGGTTTGCCACGTGGTAGTGGTAAATAGACAGTGTTGATAATGTAATAAATAAAGCCTTGATATTCGGCGGACTCTTTTGGTTCTTCTTTCTGTCTCTTCTAATGATATAATGTGGATTTATTTGATCAGACATGGACAAAACACCAACAAACCACTCACTCTTGGTTTCCAAAAGGTGATGCACTCACCCCAAGAGCCCCCACACCCCGACCCGACAGTTTATAAAGGAGGTTAATCACGGTATCCAGCGGCCTTCTAGATGGGGATCCGGGGTCTTGGTGCCCACAAGAAGCCCACCCAGAGGGTGTAACTCCTACACTGCGGCTGCCAAGACTCGAATCGTGGATTCTTGGTTTCCAACACCCACCCGAGTACCAACTGGGCTACCCGTGCGGGTAACAAACCACTCACTCTATCTATCAAACTTATTGCTTATTTCTAACCCCATATACATCATTCCAAGAATTATCAAACTCCCTCATTTATCTTTCAAAATCATTAACATTTTATTATCTTTAAATTTCATTAAATTAAATTTTTATTTTTTTGAAAACAATTTTTTATACACAAAAATTTACCAAGCGATTTTTGTGTAAACTCTAATTTACTCAAAAATAATCTTCCTAATTATTATTTCAATTAAGATATAAATTTAGAACCTAAAATGATAAGGTATGTGTAGTATAACTATCTCTAATTCCTATATTTATAATTAACATTTACGAACCATTCGTATAATTTTTACAAATAATTTATAAGTCTGAGTAGCATATATTAACTTTATATGTTCATCAAAATACTTAACATAAGGCTAGATTGTATAATAACATTCCATATAATTTTTAATCATCATATTAAATTTTGAATCGTATTTTAGGATTTTTTATTTCTATTAATTATTTTTCTTATCAAGTCTTTATTTAAAATATTGTTGGAAACTTTCTCTTAAAATATTAATTACCTTTCATAATTATAGTTATATTCAATAAATTCATAAATTATAGAAAATCTCATAAATTTTCTATTATTTTTATATCATTCATCAATCAAATGGCCTAAATTCATATTGCTTGATATTTGCATTGCATATGAACATTCAAATATATTTTTCTAGATTTTTTAAGAGATCCTAATGTAAATTATTGTCTAAATTCACATAAAAATTATTTATGCACTTGTGATATCTCATAAATAAATAGAAAAAATAAGATAAATAATTATTTTTCTCATAAATTTTCCTCGATTAACTCAAATATTTTCTAATTCTAGGGAAATTATGATAATTTAAAATATAATATTACAGAAACTAATAATATTGATAGTGATGAAGATTTTTAATATGTAATTGTTGATTTTTTTTTTTTGGTTTTGGAAATAAAAAGAAAAAAATAATTGAAATTACTCGTCTTACTATCTAGTTATATTTTAGTATGTTAGGTGTTTGATCTTTAATTTTTATGTTGCTTGTGGATGTTATTTTGACTTTGATATGATAAATATATGAATTTTATTTTTTTTGTTGCAATATAATTTGATAGGTGTATTAATTATATATGTGATATAGTGAATATGATAATTATGGATTTTAAAATTGATTTCCCATTTGATTATTTTTTGTGGTCTTTTTTAATTAGATTAGATTAATTTTTAAAGCAGGATTATTTATGAATATACATATATATAACCATACAATAATATGACGCATATGATCAACATATATGACACATATGATCAACATGACATGTAATATTGATAATCAGTCGTAGGTTTATTTTTATTTGCATGGAGGGTAAAGTTGAAATTTAAATTTATGTTTAAGAAATAATATCATCTTAAAAATTTTCAATTTTTCGACAGAAACATAATTATGATAATTAGTTTATTATCCCTTGTAATAATATCCCAACTTTCTTCACAAATTCTACATGAATCAAGTAAAATTTTAACTAGCTTAGATTTGATTATTAAATTTAATTACCTTACAAAATATAAAATATGTAAAATAATAATATATCATGGGCATTAGTAATTTTACATTAACAATCAAACTTAAATGCATATTTCTACATTTATCTAATTATACATATATGAATTATATATTTAAAATTAAATTATTATTAATTCATTAAAAAACTAGCTCATGAACTTAAATGAATCAATTATTATCAAGTTTAAATTCGATTGATTTATTAAATTAATCCCATTAAATAAAATAGACTAGAATGAATGTTTATGAAATTGAATTCGAGTATCTAAGGCGATGGACTCATTTCCGCCCCCTAATAACGAATTCCAGTTTCCATTTGGTGAATTGGGGCAGGAGGCAGGTGGAGGAATTACCTGAAGAAGGGAACTAGTGTTTGCCAACTTCCAGGGAAAAAATAAGAGGTCAGAATCAAACGTAGGAATCACCCATCAATAATGCTAACGGAGATTACATACATGGTCACTAATAGCATCAGATATGAGCAGCATTCATGTAATACATAAAACCTGAAAGCATGGGATTTCTACAGATTCCTGGAGTGGAAGCTCAGTAATATGGCACTGTGACTTTCTACAAAGCCTGCATTCTTACCAATCCACCATTCATAACATCATCAAGTTTTAGATAAACTGAAAGAAAAACTTACAAAAAAACTGACGCTATTTCCTAAAAGCCAAGACATATATAATTGGTTTTCTGCACATCTCTGCTATAAAATCCTTGGACAAAGTTGCAAGTGAAATCTTTGAAAGATACCTGTATTTTACTCATTCATCATAATCGAACAAAATTGATGCACCAAAGTGTTGATATCTCTGGATCAAAATTGCCCTCACATTCAAGTATTACTTTTAGGTTGGCATAATTTCGTCAGTCCGATCTCAATCTCGATTCCCTGAAAGTTTTAACACTACTTGCTTCAGGGTCAAGAAAATGCATATCAGCAAACAAACTCATAAAAGCTTAAGAAACAAATTACACTCAAACTCATACGTCTAACATAAATTGAACTAGCTTATCAGATCCAAGCAAGAACATGAAAAGAGATGAAATATAACTAACAAATATGATACAAGTGATGATAAGATGCACAAAGACGTCAATGATTAATTAGACCCAATCACGGATTACTAAACAATAAATTGACCAGAGGGGGTGTAACATCTGACACTATCTCAACACAAAATTTAGTTTTGCAGCATATGAATATCAAATACCTTGCGAGATTAGTTTTTGTTTGTTTCAGAATAACTCCCATTCGCTGCATCTTGATCCATCGTTGCTTCTGATGCCTTCTTAGGTCTTCTATACCACAAAAATGCAGACCATATGGTTCTCCATAACACCCCATTTGCAAAGTGCGGTATAAATATGCGTCCCCAGTATGGGTAATATGGACCAGGCAATTTTATCAGAGTGAAAAATATTGCAATGGCAACCAGATGATAAGGAACTTCCGCATCCTGCAAATTAGAGAGGTAAAAGATTGAAAAGAACAAACCATAACTTTCCTTTCATTCATCTACCCTAAGAACAGCTCAACCAACTCCATGAGATCCTACAATATTAATCAGCATTTTATTTACATGTCAACCTTGAGAAATGGAGATAGCTCCAATGCAGTCTCTTTTAAAATCCCGGCAACAGCAACACCGACAAGAAGAGGGAACGGAACAAAAGATAACTTCTTGTGATGCGCGCAATATGACATCTCGCTAAGGGAGGAAACTGCCAATACAGGTACACACAGGTATTTGATAACGGCCACAACAAGATCAAGAATAAGTTGAATGAAATTCTCCAATGCTCTGTTCCAGGGGAAGCTCTTGACGGGCTGAGGAGAGCTGTCCCACAATTTTTTAGCCTTGTCAATAAAATGCTCAAAATTTAACTTCTCAGGTTCACTTGACTGTCCAGCAGCCATATTTATCGCACACGAAATATTGAGTCTAGAATTCCGAAAGCTCTCGTTCAGTTGACCCCTGAAACAGCTGCTTCGCGCATCAAAGTACCGTGATGGGCCCTGATTCAATGAATGCATGATATAAATTCTTGGCAAAGTAAGAAATTAGAAGTCAACAATCAGCCAGAGAAATACCCAACAAGTTGTTTATGAAACCAACATAAGACATTCTAGGACGCAAAGCATTCCAGAATATGGACAAGTAGGATTATAGATACTGATTATAGACTTTACAGCAATGACAGATTGCAACATCAAAAAGAAAATCGCTAAAAGCTACGGAACTCAGAAACTAATGTTACTAGAAAATTGCTAAAAGCCAGGGAACTCAGAAACTAGAAAAGTTCATATCTCAATTTACCAAGATAATTTCCAAATTATCATGAAATTGTACAAATTCATCAGCAGGCAAGCAGAATGTAAGAAAATATAAAATTTCTTCATACAATTAAACATAAACCATGAACCAAATCATGATAGTTTTTAAGAAAACAAACAAAACAGAACAAACACATATAGCATATACCATCAAAATCAATGAAAACAAACAATGTCTTTAAACAGCGCCAATTGTATTATCAACCCATGATTAATCTCTCCTAATACTAGGAAAGATATGATTCTGTCGTAAAATTAGTAGAACCCACATCCAAGGTACGGCATAAAACTTAAGAGAAAAAGAGAAGACAGGGAAAAAATTAACCTTGAGTTTTGGGAAGGAAGGGGAAATAAGTCCAAGAGCCATTTTAGTGGAGGTTTTGAGATGGGAGGAAGGCGATAACAAGAATGATGACGATAATGGTGATGAAGACGCCATTTTCAGAGATACCCTTTACTTCAGATACTGAAGACAGGAAAAAAGAGTGTTGTTCTTGAGGTTTAATACATAAGATAGGATCCTTAGTTCAGAAAAATAGAGGTCGTTCCATCCGAGGGGAAGAAGGGTTGCAAAGTGTATTTGCGGTGGAGCTACAATCCTGTACAATGCCACCCCATGCTTGGGGCAATAAGAATTTTGTCTTTTTTATTTATTTATTATTTTCTTGGCAAAAGGTCCAAATATGACCTTCAACTTTTACCCAATGTTCACTTAGGACCCTAATGTAATGTTTTTCCATCAGACACCCTTTCTTCCAAAAGTGTAAATAGAGGTAAGCAATCGGTTGCTGAGTCATCAAACCCGATCTTTCAGTTGAGAACAGAAGAATGATGTGGCTTTGTGTTTATCATTAAAGATGAATTTTATTAAATTCTTAATTTCTTTTATAATCTTAAATCATATTTCTGCTCTAAATTAGGGTTTCATTTCTTGTACTTGTTTCGGCTCTTTCAGAACAAAAATGTGATTGTAAAAATCAACAATGGCTTCTCAATCTGAATCGACTGCTGCATCCTCAACATCACCCTATTGCGGCGTGCCCGAAGTGGTTGATATAAAAAAGAGAGAGCATGAGACTATATAATTTGATCAAAGTTATCATATCCATAATCTGAAGAAAAAGTGATTTTATTGGATTTAATGGACACAACTCCTAGGAAACCAAAAAAATGAACAAGCCTGTTGAAGTTAAAAGATTACAACAAAAACACAATGTTGGTCTCTGCCATTACAAAATCGTCACAGAAATGATTATTGGATAAGCTCATCTACCATCTAAATTACATATCTGATATATCTCCGACAAGGCTTTATATTTTCAGTAACACTCTCAGCAGCTGGCAGCAATCCAGACATTTTTCCAGGCAGGGTGTGCTGGTTTGGTTGTTTCCTTCCTGGGTGATCCCGACTGGTTCAGAATTCATGCTTAGCCAGTTAAATTGAGTTATTCATGATATTTATAACTTGATATGAAAGGGTACAAGATGGCTGAATAGAAAATAATCGAACAAATCAGAATCAAAGATTCGAAATACAAGATATGAGAGCCGATATGCTTACGTGTAATGGAGATAAAGTATCAAGGGAACAAGGGGAGGTAGCCAAGCCCTGTATTTTCTGAAAATCCCATCATTAAATTCAAATTCTGCAGAGCTTGACCAGAAGCCCCCTTCACAAGGTTATCAATCTGCACCCACCGAGGATTTAAGGTATAACAGCATGATACTACAAAGACCAACAGAAATCTAATCTGGAAAAGCAATTGTGTCACCAGAAGAAAGTTGAGCATAACGATGATTAGAAAAGGAAAATAATGCGTACCACAGATATAATTATTGCTCTGCCAGGAATTCGATCAGGAAAGACATTCATGTAGCAATAATTAGAACCTCGAACATCGTGAGTGCGAGGAACGACTCCTTTCTCCAATAACTTGATGAACTCTTCACCCTGTTTGTATATGTACAATCACTTGGAATTTCAAACGCGGAAATGAAGAGAGGCGTATATCTTGTGTGGACCGTCTAGTCTATAGGAGGGGAAAATACCTCATATGAAACCTTTAATTGCCGGTACAAATCCTCAGTTGTCACTCCTGACGCCATTTCCACATATATAGTTGATTGCATCCCTCGGCTCTATGAAATCACGAAAAGACACTTAATAGTCTATCCTATCCTTTTGTAAGCAATGACAATAAAGTTCATTAGTGAATAATACCATGGGCATCAAGTGTGGGGTAAAACTGACAGTTACTTTTGAACTTGCAGCATCAGATAATCCCTGTTCAATCTCTGGAACTGAAATTCACAACCAGAATCCATCCTCAGAGCCCTCAAACTATGGTCAATCATATACATTTTTTTATAAAAAGAAACTTCCACGGAAAATGAATTTATTGTGCAAAAATCTCAATATCTATGACAAGAATCACCATGACGATGCCTTGTAACACCATAAGACATAATCCCTTCTGTTAGTTCAGTATACAGATTTGACACCTTAGCGCCACGACCTGCATAATGCAACAGCCATCATAAACTTCTAAAGAGATTGGCACGAATGGCAAGTCTAACATGTTGCCAATCATGTGCATCAAAATGTAACATGCAATGGATAAAATTAGACCTGCTCCGCTCACACCAGATTTCGCATCAATAATGATATTGTTATATCCAATAAGATTAGCCTGGAATACAAGATAACAACTATAAGTAGCTGCTGTAGCAGTTAATAGCTTCTCCAGAATTTGAGAATAAATGATGGAAGTCGATAAAACATAATAACAGACAAACCTTTATCAAAGGAACGAGAGGGAGTTGAATTGATGTTGGATAACAACCAGGATTAGCAACTAAACGTGCACTTTTTATTTCCTCTCTGGAGATCTCAGTCAAACCATATACGACTTCTTCCTGGATCCAAGCATAAGAGAACCGACTAACATTAATTAAAAGACCATGCATTTGGGAGAATTTCATTTCCAGAAAAATTATGCGAAAAATGCCAATCTTAGAACTAGAACAATAGCTTTGCTTCAGGAAACAGATAAACTTATGGTAAAGCAGTTTCGTCTTTACAGAATGAATGAAGCACAGGATCTTGGATACTTCACCTGCAATTCAGGTGCTCTGTGCGGCTGACCATACCATTCTTCATACTCAGCAATATCTCGGAGCCTGAAGTCCTAAAATATAGTTAGATAATACTGAATATGAGCACATTCTGAAATTTTAAAGTAGTGCATAATACTTTCATAACAGAACAGCAAAGAAAAATTCAAACTAGCGAGAGCGAGTTCAAAGCATACTGCAGAAAGGTCGACAACTTTTAACCCCTTGGGAAGGCCTTTAATAATGTCCTGCAAAAATTACAAATGAATTGATCAATAAAAGAGACAATGTGGCTCAACTAACAAATTTCCTTCAAAGTATTTGTAAATGGACTGAAAATGAAAGATACACCATGAACAACACCTGACCTGCGTAGTTCCATGAGGCAAACAGCAGAAAACAGCATCCACATCAGAAAAATTTGCATCATTGGTAGAAACTAAAACCGGTAGATCCTGCAAAAATGATGAACTAATTTATCAACAATTAAAAGGGAAAATATAAATTTCAAATCTACTCACAAACATTGAAGAATTCAGTTTTATTAAAGATATAAAATTATTATTGGATCTCAATTAATAGGTTAAACATTTGTGTAGAAAAATTCCCATTAATTAAATAGACATTCAAACACAAGGTAAAAGTAAGCATCTTCATATTTCTGCCTCAAGTTTAATAGATATTTGTGTGTAAGTATGTGTTAAGGGTAGGAATGGCAATTTGGATTAATTAATAGGTTTAACATTCACTCAAACTTAACCCAAAATCTTAAATATGTCAAAAACCCGAATTTAACCTAGATAACTCGACACAATTTATTTAACATGATCAACTTATGCATTACACAGGTCAACTTGACATTTTGTTTACTTGAAATAATCCATGCAACACAAAATAACATGATTAATTCAAAAAATAGAACTAAAATGATATGATATTAAGAAAAATCGACAGATGAAACCTGACACAATCCTACCTGAATTTACAACCGTAATTAACAGATAAAACTATTATTAAACTTCACTTCACACTCTTCTTGGTAGAACAAACTATGTCATTCAATAGGGTATATGTAAACACCTAGACAATTTTCACCAATCATGTCACATTTGGACAAACGGTAACCATAATAATTATATTATTTATCTGGCAAACCTATAAGACCAAATCAGAGAACGTGTAAAGAAAGAGAATGGCATACCTTCTGTTTGATGAGATGAGGAAACACTGATTCAATTGATTTACCTGCATTTCTATCAGCAGTCATCACACTAATGCCAAAAAATGGATGGTTTGCAAGGAGTCTGATAATCTGGCAATACAGAAACAGTTTTTTTTTTTCTTAAAAAAAATATCCACTCTACCATCTACCATATTAAGATCAAAAGAAAAGAAGAAGAAAAAGGATTTTCTTCTTTTTTCTACCTCTGCACCAGTGTAGCCACTAGCACCAAGAAGAGCAACATTAACTTGCCTTTCCTGCTTAGAGTTTGAAATCTGCAATTTCCTATGTGACAATTCATTGGATCGTCCACCATAAACTCTATATTCATATTGTTTCCTCAATTCAGAAAAATTCACTTCACTCTGAAAATCCAAAGCCAGTGAGTTAAACATTACTTAACATTTAAATTAATTAAAAAAACACCGATCTTTAAAGCAAATAGCATTGAAGGAAAAAACAAAAGCTGACCTTCCATAAGCATCTACTACCGAGGAAAGCTGAACTGAACACCAAAGTGCTCATCTTTTTGTTTTGTTTTGTTTTCTTTATTAAACCACACAATCAAATGCTACAAAATCTGGGAATGAATTAAAAGGGTATCTATATATGCGATTGAAAATGGGTTATAGGAATTGGTGCTCTTCTTTTGTCTTCAGATGTGAAATTTGAGGTTTATGGTTTAAGAATAGGAAAGAGCACCCAATGCTGTAGAGCTCTTCCAATGGTGTGATTGATTTGGGAATGTGAATAAAGACAAGAATATGAATAAGAATACGAACTTCAATAATTTCGATTTCTCTGCTCTTTTAAGTTCGTAAAGTTGAGAACTTTTAAATCAAAAAAAAAAAAGTTGATTTCCTTTTCAGGTTTTCTTCAGAGCAGGTAGCACAGTAGAGACACAAAAGCAAGAAATGGGAGGCGGCTTTCATCTTAAGGCAAACCTACAGATCAAACGACATCGTTTTCATCCAAGAGAAATAATGAGGGAAATGAAAAGAAAACATAAAAATGATTTTTATAATAGTTAATTGATAACGTAATTTTTCCATTTTTAATAAAATAATTTAATAAATATATTATTATTTATCTAATTTAAATATTATTAAAAATAAATAATTATTATAAAAAAATGAGTTAATATATTATTAATATGAAATTAATATTATAATATTTATAAAAAAAAGTGATTTAAAGATTGAGATAATTAGAATGTGTGAGCTTCTAATACAAGTACCAAGTTTTTAAGCAAATGAATTAATAAAAAAATTAATTATGTTTGAATTGATTTTCAAGTGATTTCAATATTTATGTGGTATCACACCTTAACAGTATCTCTTATATAATATCCAATATGTTCAATTATGACTTATCAATTCAACTAATCAATCTAAAATATTTTTTCATTTTATCAAACAAAAAATTTAATCAATTTTTTCATCCAATTGAGAATCTATCCGAATTACGTCCATCAACACGTTCAATTACACTTTTTTCCCGTTTCAAAGATTTATCACATTCAATTACCATTCCCTTATTCTTTTCTCTTATTTATTATTTATATTTCTAATATAAAAATAAAAATAAAAATAAAAATTTTGCATTAATTTTATTTTATTTTAATCTTAAATTGAATCTGTTAAATTTAACTAATTCACTGTATCCAATCATATTAATTTTAGCTTTATATTATCCTATTACAATATTTAATATACTAGAGTTTCATGCGTCATACTTTATGATAATTTTTTGAACCTGTTATTTATAATTATTTTATATTTTATATTTTCAAATTTTTTATCATTGTGTTATTTTATTTAATTTTAAATTAATATTTAATATTTAAGCATTAAATACTTATTTAAAATGTTGTTTATATAATATTTTCATCCATTCATTTATAAAAAAATGAGAACAAATATTTATTTATTTATTTGATAACAAGACTTCTTTGTAGACTTTTTTTTTATGTATGTTGGTTCTTTCTTTTTTAGATTATCTTTCTTTATTAATGCTATTGTTATTAAGCTTAAAATTCCTATTGATAATGCAAGATATAATTATCCATGTAAAAAATATATTCTAACAAGTATATTTCTAAATTTGATGTTATTTGTCTTTGTGTCTTATTTACAGCTATTATAAAATATAATTGCACTGAAAATTGCTTTATTTTGAATTGAATAATTTTAATTTTTGTATTTAATATATTAATAGTTATATAAAAAATAAAAAATATAAAGTGTTAATTCTAATGAAATTTTATAATAATGTAATTAATAAAAATAATTACAATTATAAATTAAAAGAATATGAATGGTACTAATAAAATATTATGATAAAAATATAATTGAAATAATATTTAAAATTATACTTTGAAATAATAAAAATATTTAAATTATTTAAAAATTAGTTTTTAAATTTATTATAATTTTTTAAAAAATGAACAACACCTTTATTAGGATACTAATTTACTAATTCAAAAAATATAATTCTACCATATTATTTTATCTAGCAAAATCAATGAATTAATATAAGGCTAAGCCAATAATATTCATAGAATAATATATTAAACATTATATTATTCATAATATAATATAAAATCTATAATATACTCATTGTATATTAATTGATATATTTTGATTAATTAGCTGATATAATAATTAAAAATTAATAGTTTTATTATATGTACCAATTCATATTTTTAATTTTACTATTAAAATAATAGACGCATAAATTGAAAACATAAATTAGTATTATCAATTTTTAATTATTGTATTATTTTTATTTTATATTATATATATTATTTTTATTAGATAATTATTTTATATTTTATATTATATTTTCTAATAAAGATAAAACTACTAATTTTATTTATATTTATGAGCTACTAAATTTTAGTCAAATATGACTACTACTAATTTAAATACAATATAATTTAAATTTAATATTAAGATATCCATTTTTTAAATTTAATAAGATAATTACATAAAATATAATATAATATTATGTTAATTACTATTAAATCATCCATTTTTCAAATTTAATAAAATAATTACGTAAAATATAATATAATATAATTTAATAATATACTAATCACAATTATTATAAAAATAATATATTAATTACAATTAATAAATTTATTTTATGTAGTAATTTATATTAAACAAAAATATATTTTATTATTTATATTTATTTTATTAATTTTTATATTTGATTTTGATAAATTTTAAAAAGTAATTAATGATAAACTACTAGTATTATCTTTAAATAATTTTAATAATTAATAAATATAAATAAAATAAATAATTTTTAACAAATAAAAATAAAATGAGTATTGTTTATATTTGAATACAAATAAGTACTATTTAACTTTGAATAAAATTTAGTCACTAATAAATATAGATAAAATGAGTAGTATTTATTTTTAAATTTTATATTAATTTATATTCTTAATTTATTAATTTTAATAGTCATATAATTATTTAATGTTATGTTAATTAATATTAAGACATCTATTTTTTAATTTTAATAAGATAATTACAGAAAAAATAATTTAATTTAATATTATGCTAATTAATATTAAGATATTTATTTTTCAAATTTAATAAAATAATTATTTAAAATATAATATAATTTAATATTAGATTAATTAATATTAAACCGTCCATTTTTCAAATTTAATAAGATAATTACGTAAAATATAATATAATATAAGTTAATAATATACTATTTACAATTAATATAAAATAATATACTAATTACAATTCATAAATTTATTTTGTACATTAATTTATATTAAAAAAGTATATTTTATTATTTATATCTATTAGATTAATTTTTATACTTATTTTCGTTAAGTTTTTTAAAAAAGTAATTAATGATAAATTAACAGTATTTATCTTTGAATAAAATTTAATAATTAATAAATATAAATAAAATTAATAATTTTAATAAATAAAAATAAAATGAGTAGCATTTATATTTGAATAAAATTAATAGTTTTTAACTTTAAATAAAATAAATAAAATAAGTAGTATTTATCTTCAAATTATGTATTAATTTATATTTTTAATTTATTAATTTTAATAATAATATAATTATTTAATATTATGTTAATTAATTTTAAAGAATCCATTTTTCAAATTTAATAAAATAATTATGTAAAATATAATATAATTTAAAATTTTACTAATTAATATTAAGACATCTATTTTTCAAATTTAATAAGATAATTACGTAAAATATAATATAATATAATATTATGTTAATTAATTCTAAGCTATCTATTTTTTTAAATTTAATAAGATAATTACGTATAATATAATATAATATAATATAATATAATAATATACTAATCATAATTAATAAATTTATTTTATTCACTAATTTACATTAAATAAAAATTTATTTTATTATTTGTATTTGTTAAATTCATTTTTATAT
Source organism: Dalechampia spathulata (assembly GCA_948192965.1). NCBI lineage: Eukaryota > Viridiplantae > Streptophyta > Magnoliopsida > Malpighiales > Euphorbiaceae > Dalechampia > Dalechampia spathulata. The sequence continues at coordinate 456 of CANYBF010902577.1, read as the reverse complement.
TTATTTTTGATAAATTTTAAAAAGTAATAATAAAATTAAAATTTTTAATAAAAATATAAAATAATACACTAATTACAATTAATAAATTTATTTTTTATACTAATTTATATTAAACAAAAATTTATTTTATTATTTTTATTTATTAGATTAATCTTTATATTTATTTTTGATAAATTTTAAAAAGTAATAATAAAATTAAAATTTTTTAATAAAAATATAAAATAATACACTAATTACAATTAATAAATTTATTTTTTGTACTAATTTATATTAAACAAAAATTTATTTTATTATTTTTATTTATTAGATTAATCTTTGTCACACCTCATGTAGCGACATGTCCCGTAATGAAACCCTGAAACTCCACTCTCGAGTTCCAAAATTTCATTACAAGGGAAAACAATTATGAAATAACCCATCGTTCTATAATATACCAAAACTTGCCAATTGAAAATT